>VWPU01008353.1:0-57179 GCA_013398955.1 Callaeas wilsoni | reverse complement strand
TTGGGCTGGGAGGCTGGCAAGCGAGGCACCGAGGTGCCACGGGGTGCTCTCCCTTTGTGTTGGGCTGGGGGCTGGCACTGAGGTGCCACAGGGTGCTCTCCCTTTGTGTTGGGCTGGGGGCTGGCACTGAGGTGCCACAGGGTGCTCTCCCTTTGTGTTGGGCACTCCTGGACAAGCTGCTGCCATCCCAGCCCGGCCAGCGTGCCGGTGTATTAATATAGTCCTCAACAGCACTCTGTGCTCCAGCACTGCCAGGCTAAGGGATTATTAACCAGCAAGTTATTTAGTCCCTATCAGTGTGGAAATTTGGGGTTGAATGATTTGCATTAACAATTTTGATGAAGAATTACAGGCTGAGCTGTTCAGCTCTGCTCTGCCTCTGGTGCACTCTCCCAGCCTCTGAAGCTCAGTGTAAGGTACTAAAAGAAGACGTTTCTCGTGGGAGCCCACTGCTTTCCTCTTCACTGTATTCACACCCAGCTGGGGCTGCAATGAACAGTCCTGGGGAAGGATATTGGCTCAAAGCCTTTATTTCCTGAGTGAATTAAATAATTTGGATCAGTAGGAGCTCAGGGTGCTTGTCCTTCATGTTCTCCAAGGTGAGGTGTACATGAGCAGATGGTCTTTAAAATGCTCATCAGTTCCTGATGGTTTCTTCTCTGGTACAGCTTTGCTTCCATGACCCATGAACTGTAGTAATTACAGATCTTTTAAACCCTGCCCTGGAATTCCTGGGATCGTAATAAATGATTAAATGTAAAATTTTGGTTTAGTTCTGTTCATTTAATTAATTTGGGTTTTGATTTGATACTGCTCAAATGTTTCTATTTTCTCAAATGTTTCTAAGTTCAAACTTTTCTATTTTCCATTGAGAGATTTAGACATAATGAGAAGTGAAGAGACAGCTAAATGAGGCAGTTCTGGGCTCGTCAGGACCTGGACCTGTCCTAGGATGTTAAGCAAGACTTTGGGAACACTTTGCTAAATTTTCACGAATTGTCAGGTTCAAAGGAATCTTTGTAAGTAATTGGAAATTGATTTCATGACACTTTGATCCTGAGCTCACCGGTGGGAGCTTTTATTTCACATTTCAGAATAGACGGAAGAAATTCTTCCCTGTGCGGGTGGGGAGGCCCTGGCACAGGTTTCCCAGAGCAGCTGGGGCTGCCCCTGGATCCCTGGGAGTGTCCAAGGCCAGGCTGGACGGGGCTTGGAGTAACCCATGGCAGGGGGTTGAATTGGATGGGCTTTTCTGTCCCTTCCAACCCAAACTGTTCTGTGGTTCTGTGATCTCTCTTAAATCTCTGCAGCAAAATGACTCGAACATCACCAGTACATTCTTGCTCCTGGATGCACTTTAAATAAAGTCAGCAAGGCTCCCCTGTATTACCTCATATTTCCTTGGGATCCCAGAGCCAGAGCATTAAAATAATGAAATGAAAAATAATGAGAGCAGAACCAAGTTCCTGTTCGGAAAGAATAAATCAGCGTGCGTGCCTCTCTCGGGACTGACCCCACACTCAGGTCTAAACAGCAGAGCCCGAGCCTGTTCCCAGGAGAGGCTCAAGCAGCCCCTAATTACATGTGCAAGGAGTGGGTGGTAACTTTACCAGGAGCTGGTAACTGAAACCTCTGCCCACGGGACTGAGCGATTTCCCACCTCAGCCTCACTTTCTGATGCTGAATTCTGGGAAGAGAGCCCAGTCCTTGAGTGCTTTGTGTTGTGATCTTGGCATTGCTGATTTGAGTGCTCCTTAGGGTCTGATACCTTGGGAAAAGCCTGTTTCCCTTTCCCATTTCCAGGCACAGCCCCACAGCAGTGTCCAGCTGCTCTCTGCTCCTGGGTTTGGCCAGGTAAGGGTCAGTGAGGTGGTCAGTGAGGGTGAGGTGGTCAATAAGGTGGTCAGTAAGGTGGTCAATGAGGGTAAGGGGGTCAGTAAGGGTGAGGTGGTCACTGAGGGTGAGATGGTCAGTGAGGGGGTCAGTGAGGGTGAGGTGGTCAGTGAGGTGGTCAGTGAGGGTAAGGGGGTCAGTGAGGGTGAGATGGTCAATAAGGTGGTCAGTAAGGTGGTCCATGAGGGTAAGGGGGTCAGTAAGGTGATCAGTGAGGGTAAGGGGGTCAGTGAGGGTGAGATGGTCAATAAGGTGGTCAGTAAGGTGGTCCATGAGGGTAAGGGGGTCAGTAAGGGTGAGGTGGTCACTGAGGGTGAGATGGTCAGTGAGGGGGTCAGTAAGCTGGTCAGTGAGGGTGAGGTGGTCAGTAAGGATAAGGTGGTCAGTGAGAGTAAGGGGGTCAGTTAGGTGGTCTGTAAGGGTAAGGTGGTCAGTGAGGTGGTCAGTGAGGGTAAGGGGGTCAGTGAGGGTGAGGGGGTCAGGGAGGGTGAGGTGGTCAGTGAGGGTGAGGTGGTCAGTAAGGATAAGGGGGTCAGTGAGGGTGAAGGGGTCAGTAAGGGTAAGATGGACAATAAGGTGGTCAGTGAGGGTAAGGTGGTCAGAGAGGGTAAGGGGGTCAGTAAGGGTAAGGGGGTCAGTGAGGGTAAGGGGGTCAGTAAGGTGGTCAGTGAGGGTATGGTGGTCAGTGAGGTGGTCAGTGAGGGTAAGGGGGTCAGTAAGGTGGTCAATGAGGGTAAGGGGGTCAGTGAGGTGGTCAGAGAGGGTAAGGAGGTCAGTGAGGATGGTCCTTCAGGCTCTGCTTCCCCTCTGCTCTAGCTCCCTGCCTTGTTTCCAACAACACGGTGTTTTCTCACACATATGCTCAGCTGAGAAGAATATATTTAATCCTTTGCGTTCAACCTTCCATTCCCAGGCACAACGGGGGTTCTTTATAAAGATAATGTGTTATACTGTATCTGGATTCACTTCTAGGCCTGAGGCAGATCACTAGCCTCAGTCCATGGAAAGCTTTCATGTTTTGTGTTCTTCTCCCCTCCACAGCAAAGATTCCTGTTCTCTGGACCAATTTGCCATGTACAGCACACGATGTTGTTTCCCTGTTTCAAAGCCCTGCTTGCCTTGTTGTTCCTGTGGAAACCACACCACCTCTCCCTCTGAATCCGTAAAAGCTCTTTGCTGTGTGTTGTTGCATTGTCCCTCCTGGTTCTGTGTGTTTCTGGAGGGGTTTGCCACAGTGTGCTCTGTTCCCAGTGCTGGGCTGCATTCCACTGGCTGGATCTGCTTATCAAGCCCTGTGAGCATGTAAATACTGCTCAGCTTCCCTGAATTTCAAGAATATTTCCTGAGGGTGACCATCAAGCTGACACCTCTTTGCAGTGCTCCATTGCCTTTTCCTGTCACAGCTGTAGGAAATCCTCTGAGCCAGATCCTGGCATACATTCCAAACCTCGTGATTGAGTTCATGCCATATTTTGATCACCTGTTTTGACTGCTAAGCTGTGGGAGAGGTAAGGACAGCCCTAAGGGAGAGCCTAGAAGCTTTCCAAGCTGGTGATTTCTCTTGGCTGGATGCAGGACAGATGTTGAGCAGAGCTGCTGTGACCTTTCTGCTGGTAAGTCATGGCACTGCAGAGCCCTGCAGGGCTGAGCTCTCATCCCTCCTCCCTGCAAGTGAACCCACCTGCCCCTGCAGCCAGCACACAGCAGAGAATTTATTGACTGTCTCTGGAATTAGGCAATTCTCTTAATTGTCTTCATTTTCCAGGACTCTGTCCTTCCTCCCCTGCACCATTGGTGGCACAGCTATTTGTGTGCTGCTTGGGGGAAAAAAACCCTAAAATTGCACAGCAAATCGATCCAAGCCAAGGCCAGATCCCTCTCAAAGATAATTGCATCCAGATATCCTGGGAGCCTTTACAAATCCCTTGTCAGCTTCCACAGGTCTTTCCCTCCTGTGGCTTTGCTTTGAGGAACCTCTGTTAAGCAACAGGACATTCCTAAACAATGCCAGCAGCGAGTCAAAAGACTGCTTTCCTTTTCATGATTTACCTCCCCAGTGCTCTCTGGCCACACCAAACTCCAAAGCAAGATCTTTTTTAATGATTATTTTTTGATTTCTAAGGGTCAAAATGGTTGGGGTGCCTCAGCTTTTCCCATGTACGAAGCTCATTAAAGAGCCCTTGAACATTGGTGGGTTCTTTTATTCAGTTGTGGGATTTGTTTTGCTTTTCTCTGGATGTTCATCCCTGTGATTTCTCACAATGAACTTGGGGTCTGAGCTTGGACATGTTTTAAGTAAATGCAGTGGGAGTTGTGAGCTGTCGATTGTGAGTTGCTGTCGACACAGAGCTCCTGGATGAGAAAATCACACAATATTTTTAATACACCAAACTCCTGATACTCAGTTTAACATTATGCATTATTTACATATCCATATCCTTACTTTCTTGAAGTCCATGGTATCACAAATGCACTCAAAAATGTTATATTTCTGTTTCAATATCTCTTTGATGAGTAAAAAAGAAAAACAGAACTTCCATAAGCAGGATTTATTGTCTCTTTTAAGCAGGGTGGTTGTAGCACAGTTGTGATCCTACAAAAATACAGTGCTAGAGTATAGCACACATTCTGTAAAAAAACCTGACATCAGGGGGTGAGCAGTCCTCTGGCAGTTTTGGGATACCATCCAGTACTTTCAGGTTTGGCAAATTGGAGAACACACTTAAAGAGAGACAAAAGAAAAATAGAAATTGAGATAAATGATCTTGGGAAACGTTGAGAACATGACAGACATTGATAAAAAAGAAAAGGTGGATTCAAACGTATCTAAAATAGATTTGGGTTGTTGGAAATCTCGATTTGTCATTTGTTGCAGAATTTGTCTGATAAAGAGCTAATTAAAACTCAGATTTCACTCTATTGCACCACTTTTATAACCTCAGACTCAATAAAGCACTTCAAGGATCTGTCTTCCAGCACTGAGAATGAACATAATACCAGAGCTATACCAAAGAATACCAATATTTAATTGCCCTAAGAACTGGCAGATTGAGAGCAGAAACACAATTAGGAATTGTTAAAAGGTTTTTTTCTGCTTTTGTTCTCCTGGACCCTTTCATATGCAAATAAAATGTGAAATCCATCATTTTAAATTTACTTTTTCCCTTCCATGCTGATATCTGCCTCCCTGCCTTTAGAAAGCACCAGCATCACCACCACACTGCCAAAGGGATGCCCACAAGACTGGAGGGAAAACATACAGGAAACTCAGAAAGGTTTTCATTAAACACCTCTTTAAAACTTCTCCTTTCTTTTTTCCCCCTCCCAGGAAGCGATAGGAAGAGCTGTGTCCCATTTCAGACACTCTGCAAGGTTTATCTTTGAAATATCAACACACAGCTTGTTTCTGGTGGGGAAAAACCTGCAACCATGCAGATTTTCTAAGAGCGAGACTCAGAATAGGTTATATTCTGAATTTTCTTGGGTTGTACTGTCTTGGATTAGAATTTCCATTTCCAGCGTGTGAGGCTGCTCTGTTAAGTCTCTAGCACACCCCAAAGCCTCCAACACAACCTTCACTGAGGGGCTGCTGGAGGCAGAGCAGCTCCCACAGCCCTGCCACAGGGGCACGAGGGAATCCAGAAAAAACAGATGAAGGGAACTTAATTTTCTCCTGCTTTTGCTCCCATCTTTCAAGACATGCTCCTGATTCCATCTCTGACATGTAATGCAATTTAGGCTCCTTGCAGAACCCACCAGGGATACAATGAGACTGAAGAGTTTGAGTAATAGGTAGTTTCTATTAATAAAAGGGAATATAATTTATCTGCCCTGCTCCCTGTCTCTAAACTTGATCCATGGACTTAGTGCACTTCCAGAACTGCCAGTCATGCCATTAAAAAGCATCATAGGCAGTTTCTGAATATTTGGGGGCTTTTACCACATAATAGCTATCTAACCCATGTTCCTGGAGCATTTCAGAGAGTTGAAACTATGGGAAAACGAAAAGCTTCTTTAGAGAGCTTGTTGGATTTGAGATCCTATTCCTTTTAAACTCTCTCACAAACATTTTTTTTGTGTTTATCACTTTTGTTAGCCATGAGACGGCCAGACTTACAGTTGTCTGTATCTTTCCTGGAATTCACAGGGATTCCTCTTGAGTGTGAGGGATTCAAGTGGAGTGTGTCTGAAGTCTGATATCCCACTTAGGGTCGTGATGTTATTTTCAGCGAGAGATAAGTGCTGAATCTGAGGGATCTTTGGCAGCTGTTTGAAGGATGTAAAGTGGTTTTTATTTACATTTAGCTCTCTGCATCTGTAAAGTACAAAGTGTGTGGCATCACTATCACATCTGCGACAGAATCCCAACAACAGGGATGGATTTTATACGCTGGTTTTACATTTGTGCTATTTTTGCCTAATCCTGGACTGCCAGATCAGATCCCTCCACTTTATATTCCCAACTCCGTGGTGTAGAACAGATGCATCATTATTTCTGTTCTCAATACTACAACTGTCCACACACCGAAACACACAACAGCAGAGTAGCAACAGATGGGTGGTAAAATATATTTATAGTTGTCATGGCCATGCTTGGCCTCTCTGCTTGGGATATGTTCCACCATTTCTTCACAGAGATTCCTTCTGTGCTCAGCAACTTCCCCTCTTGGCACAGATCTCCCTGAACTCGACAAGACTCATTAATTATTCCCTGAGAATAAAGGAGACATCATCTGATCTCCTCCCTGGATGTTTTCAGCCCGGGGATGACACGAACTCAGAACTGGATTCTCAATCCAATACTGCCCCAAAAGAGCAGATTTGGCAGTTCTCAAGAGCCTGCTCCAGCTGTCACTTCACTCAAATTTTGATTTCTATGATATTGCATACAAACAGAAACAGGACAATTTGTCTACCTTGGCAACCTTATGGCACTTAGGTCTGTCAAAGAATTGTCCACCAACCAAAGCTTTTCCACCCGAATTAATCTTCGGAGGATTCTTTTGAAGTTTTCCACCTGGTAAAGATCACCCAGGTCCTGGAATGAAAGGTTCAACTCCTGGGAAGGGAAAAATAAGAGAAATCACTTTTTTTTAACGTGCTTTATAATAGCTGTATCATTAAATATAGAATTAGTCAGAGGTAGTTAAAATGAGAATATATTTTATGCTGCTGCTCTTATAACAATTGGTGGTACCAAATGCCAAATTCACCTCAGAGTCATAGTGATGGACTCCTTAATTCTTTGAAAGGAGGAAAGAAACCATCTCTCAAGCAAGAATTTTAGTGTCCATCTCCCCCTTCCTCTGTGGGTGGGGTTTCCAGCGTGTGTGGGGAGGGAGCAGGACTAAGTGATCCTGCCTTATTGGTTTGGCTTCTAAACTCAGCTGGCACCAAAGCGCTGTGCAGCAGCCAGGTGTCAGCATTCATAGAGTCCTCACAGAATGGCCTGGGTTGGCAGGGAATTTAAAATTCATCCAGTTCCACCCCCTGCCATAGCCAGGGACACCTTCCTTAGACCAGGTTTAAACCTATTAAATGCAGTGAGCAGCCAGCACATCATTATTTGGCTTCTTTACAACTACAGTCCAAAATGTTAATGAGAAAGTTTTACAGCACAGTTTTCCCAGTTCTCTTGCAGTCTCTTTTCCCATTTCTCTGCGTCAGTTACTTGTTTTCTTTTTTTCAAAGTATGTTCTTCTTTTCTGAGAAACAGCTCTTCTTCTGAGGGCCCTGGTCAGAGAGAAAGATTTACAGCTGAGGATATGATAGAGAACTGGCACTTAGTCACTTGCTGGAAGAATATATATATATTGCTGGGAAGGTTCTCTAATGAAGAAATGTATATAATATTATAGGTGTGTAAGTTTCCAGGCTTCTGAGATATAAATTAATGTGAAGATTTTTCTACCATTTCCAGGACAATAGTTCAGCCAGCCATCTACAGTCGTGATGATTTTGTGCACGGTTGGTAAATGACAGATCTGCTACAGCTCGGAATGAAAACTGTTTCTGAAGGGTTGTTCATAGGATCTGAGTTGTAAAATCCCTCTTATTCCTTCCCCTGCTATGAGTTAGCCTTTGACTGTCCTGAGAAAGGAAAACGTTTGCAGCTTCCAGAGCAGTGACAACAACTGCAGCTGGATCAGCTCCAAACCCCTCACTCCAAAACTCTTTTGTATTAAGGCAGACACACACTGGAGACTTAAAGTCTTAATGAAATGTTTAGAGCTATGGACATCTTCAAATTCCTAATCCAAACAAGGACAGGCTGGAAATTTTCCTCTGTTTGGTCCCAAACATGCAAATACTGGATTTTAAAGCCCATCTGTTCTTGAGCGTGCCTATAGATTGTAATTGAGCCAATTTAGTCTTAAAATACAAGATGTGTCCCACTGCCTGCAGGACTGAGTTTCCCTCTTGCTCGAGTGTCCCTTCTTGTTTGGCTGCCTGGCATATGGCTGCTGCATTCTGAACATTCAGATGTTAATGAACTTTTGAGAGAAGTAATCAGCACCCCATTAATACTAAAACTTGTCAATTTGCAGTTCAGGCAGCTGGTTTTCATTTTTGAAATGACGCCAGATCATTTCCTGACGATTGAAAAAAAAACAAAAAAAAGCAAGCATGGACACTATGGGATGAAATCCTCCCCCTTTTCAAAAGAATGGCAAACTCTGTTATAGAAGCTCATAACTTTTAAGGATGTACTGTTTGACTAAATAGAGTTAGGGCTGAAATGTCAAAGTGTCTTTTTGATCTTCACCTTCCCTCACTCGGGGACAGCGGAGCTGATTTCCTTGGACGCCGTGTTCTTCTATGTCACACCAGCCAAGGTACTTGAAGGAGTCAGAGGGAAGCTTTAAAAAAAAGCAAAATAAAGATATAAAAGAATCTGTAAAAGCTCTTGAGCTTTTGGCATTGTATTTTCTCTTATTTCTGGCCTTATTACAGCAGAAATCCCTCCAGTCAGAGCCATACCCAGGAGCAGGTAAATGCTGGGGGAATTCACAGTTAAGTGGAGTTTGCCACGGCTCATCCTGGTTAACTCCAATAAATTGGCTCAAATATTGGAGAGAGCCTTCTCAGGGCTCGTTATCCTCCTGCCCATGGATAATCAGTTTGGTGCACAGATCTCGAAGGCTGAGGCAAATCCCTTGCCACAGCTGACCCCAAAGAACAGAATCTTATCTATATTCTGCCCCAGTTTGGGAAGATAAAGGGAGGTAAACAAAATCCGCTCCAAAGCTGAGGAAGAGATTTCTGCCTGAGCCACTCTTTGTCAGTGGCTCTCTCCTATAAACCTGCAATCAGACTGGAAAAGCCAACACTTACTGGGGAAGGGAGCCTGGGGTCACAGTTCTGCCCAAGGATTCCTCTGTTTTGGGGTAAAACCAGCGGAATATGGTGTGCATCACCAAGGATGGAGCAGCGGGAGGAACAGGGTTTAAAGAACGTTTGATTGCTTGTAGTCAGACCTGAGGAACTAGAGAGGAGATGTCAAGCCAGTGTAGATTCTGTCCAGAGAAATGCAAATTTTATCGGTTTTATTTTATAATTACAGAAAATAATTAGAGAAAATACAGAATAGCTCGGGGTAGGAATTGCCACCAGGCAACAGCCACATCCTGAGGCCAAACCATGGGCAGTCCCTCCCCGCCACCTGAGCAGCATTTCCTTACACACAGGAGGCTTTCACAGATGTGTCCAAACATCAGAAAGAGGAATTTACTGGCAGTTTGTTAGAAAAACTGAGTCTCGGAGAAAGTTGAGAGCTGAACTTGTTCAGCAGCATGATGTGTCCCCTTTTACCCGGGACAGCCCTGCTTTTATGGATCCAGGCTGGATGAAAAGATACCTCAGTCATTTATGTTATTATGTTATTGAGTTAAACGTGTGTTTTAACTCATTATTTTAGTAATATTGGTATATTTATTTTAATTTCTTGCATATGTTCTAGGGGATTCTCAGAGATCTGAACTGAGAAAAGCTGAACTTTGTTCAATAGAGTCTTCAAACCACAGAATCATTCGTGCTGGGAAAGACCTCCAAGGTTATCCTTCAGCTTGGAGTTGTGTGTTCTTGTGCGCTCTCAGTCCCTTGCCTAAGAACACTTCCAAAAGTACATTTTATATACCCCAAATGGTGCAATTTCTCCAATTGTGCTTCAGAGGGATTGAAGAATTTGCAGACTGGCAGCTGCAATTTAGGAATTTACCACAGAATACTTGAAAACAGTGATTTAATTTAGTCAGGGTGTGCATCCAGCACTGTAATTTGACGTTTGCTGCACAGGCTCGAGGAGCTCTTGCCAGAGAGTCTCAGCTGTCAGTCAGCATCATAAAACAACTGGAGTCAGGAGCAGGAACACAGGATAAAAATGCAGCTTTAAAGTGGTTTGGAGAGGAAGGCGAAGAAAGTCTCGTACTGGGAGTAAGAGACAGGCTAAATAGAACATTGGTTAAAATGCACAATTGCAGATTACTGGCAAACCCTGGCGAGGAGACCTGTGCTGGTGAGCTCACTGCAACTGTGCAGGAACAGCTCTGACAAACAGCTCTCCTCCCCTCGTGCTCTATGGCAGGGTTTTAACGGGATCAGAGCAGCCCCAAGGAGCCGTAGGTGACTTCCAGGAAGCTGTGTGAGCCCAGCACTTTGGAAAATAACAGCTATTTACTGAGACACTTTTTGAGGTCACCTGGAGGCAAACAGCCCCTTGTGGTGTGTGTGTGTTGCAGAGCAGCAGGAGTTCACACACAGCAACCCTGTGAAATGAGGATTTACACTGGGTCAGTGGTAAAATAACCCCAGAAAATAAAAAAGTGCTGGGAATTCTTGTTTAGCCCTATCTTGGTGTTTGTTCTGCTTCTACTTCCTTGTATGTTAAATGAGGTCAGACCAAAGAAATACGTAGAAATTCTTTTGTGTTTAAGAAAAAGATCTGCTATTCTTCTCAGTTTGAAAGTGATCTTTTAGGATGTATTCAAATGACTATTTATAACTGCAAGACTTTTCAAAACCTACCTTCCTCTCAGCTAGATACTACCTCCTCTGCTGAGACAGGAATACACACTCCCAGTCCCTGGAAATGTGGGATAAGACATTTTAGCTGAACCGTTTAACGTGATATCTATTCTGATCTCCTGGCAGGAAACCCACTCACAAAATTCTGTATCGATGATGGCAAATAAAACATAAAGTTCCAGGGAAAAAAAAAAAGTGATGGATACGACTTCCCCAATCAGGTGGGTAGTGAGATTTCCATGGGAAAGAGTGACAGAAAGAAACATCTTTCATCTCAAAACTGCCTGAGTTTAATAAGCACCAGCTGGACCCCAACATTATGTCACAGAAGATTTTTCTGGAGGAGCGAGTGCCACACAGCTTTTCTCTCCCTTGCTTTGTTTACCTTCCTATTTTGCTGCGAAATTGATGCAAAAGGACTGGCAATGAATGAGGCAGGATGCAATTCCAAGCAATTACAGATCACACAATACATGAAAGGAACAAAATTTCCTGCCTTGATTGTGAGGCCCTTCGGCTGGATATGAATCTCCAATGACACCTCTGGGAGCAGCACACTAGATTATGTCAAGCATTAAGGGGAAAAAAATTAGATTCATGATGTCTGTCCAGGCTGACTCATTTCCTCTCACTTCGCCTGCAGTGAGAAATTGGTGGTTATCATAAATCATAGACCTAAATTCTTATGAGAGAAGAATTAATTTCGCTAATGGAAACCCTCTGTGGCAATAGCATTCCTCCATTCTCCCTCTTTTTGGGGGGTGTGCGGGAGTATTTATGATGTCTTTTAAGCAGAGGTGCTTGACTGTATTTTAAGAATTCTGAAACAGAGGTTTGGAAAGGAAACTTGAGAAGGTAACGAGGGAAAAAGTCTTGTGTGTGACCAGCTTCTAATTTCTGGGGCTGGCCCTCAGTCCAGCTCATGGCTACAGCTTTGCCACTGACACAAAATCCAGGTACATTTTTTTTTCACCTCAATAATTAAAGAGAAACCCACAAAATTGCACCCAACAATTCTTGGCAGGCACGTTGAAGGCTGGAGTGCTCCGTGTGAGCTGACAAGAGGGAGCACAGACCGTGGGGTAACTGGAAGCACTCACGGCTAACCCCTTGTGTTTTATGTGTTCTCCTCGGTGGAAACCCCAGAGAGGAATTCCATGTCCAAAGCGTTTTGCCACCTGTCAGGAATGAGAACAGATCAGCTCCTGCATTTTTCAGGACATGACCGAGGAGATACCAAGGCCATGCCTCGGAAAACCACGCACCGCTGGGCTCCCTGATCCGAGTCCCACCTTCCCAGGGTGCCGGTGCCAGCTGTGCCTCTGGAATGCACACAGCTGTGCCTCTGGAATGCACACAGCTGTGTGCCTCTGGAATGCACACAGCTGTGCCTCTGGAATGCACACAGCTGTGCCTCTGGAATGCTTCTCCTCTCACTGACACCTCGGCTGGGCTTCCAGGGAGCCCGGAATGCTCCAAGTTTCCTGACTGCAGTGCAAGTACATCTGAGTCCAGCTGCCTTGAAGTGTAGGGTACAATAAAAGCCCACGAAAAACTTTGAAGAGCTAAAGCTGAACTACGTCTGAAACTGCACCAGTGAAAGATATTGAGTGGGAAACGGAGTGAAAAATCCCTCCTGTGTGTATTTTAGATATTTGGCTGGTAACAAAGGAGTGTCAGTCAAAAGACTCCTTTCTCCTGATAAAACAGCAGCCTCGACAAACAAACATCTGAGACTCTACAGCACGGGTTCAGCTCTGCTGCACAGAAAATGGGAAGCTCAGTTAAAGAGGAGTAAAGATAAAGGAGGTTATAAGCAAACTCTTGCATTTGGGATTTGAAAGGCTTTTTGTCTCAGCCTTTTGAGCAGTTTTGGGGTCTGGTCTAGCTCCCCACAGTCTTATCCCCAGCTCTCTTCAGGAATCAGCATCCTCGAGCAGGCTTAGCTTTCACTGAACCACGCCTGCTTTCCCCTTAAATCTGAAATGCCCTTGATAAAAGGTTTGGGAAGAAGTAGTAGGGCTATTTATACTAACTCTTCACATATCCAGAGTCAGAATTCCCATGGTGCTTGCCACATCCCACCAAATCACAGCCCACATCTGATGGAAAGGCCCCTGCTCCCGTGTGGTTGATCTCAGTGAAGTCTGGTCAGGTTCTTATTTAGCAGCAGAGTGCTCTCAGTTCATTCAGTCCCGATACTATGGAAGTGAAAAACGTGCTCCATTCTAAAAGAACCAAATCAAATGTGTTTTAAGATAATCTTTAAGAAATAGAAAAAAAAAACAAACTAAGGGAACTAAGAAAGGAGCAATAAATACTCCCAAAACGAAGAGTTCTTATCGCTAGGTCAGAGCTGCTGATTTGCACAGGCTCTAAGAGAGCTGGTTCTGGATCTGCCCAAACCACTTGCACAAATAAGTGTTTGCTCCCAGGTTCCAAACACCCAATTATTTACGTTGTCCCAGTCAATGGCAAAAGCCAGAGCCATCCACATAAATGAACTGCAGGGGTAACTCACCAACACAATTTGTGAAAGTATTTAAAAGATGGCAAACGCAGAACTTGGGCTGTGCTTCATTTCAAATGCACACAATTTACTGCTGCAGAGCAGTTTTGCTGGTATGCAAACAGTTATTACGAGAACTCTCTGAACTTAGGATAGCAGAGGATATGGACATGGTGTTTGCATGCTCTATTACCTTTCAATTATTTTTATAGGAGTTTTATGAGACATTATGCAGCATTTTGAAGCAGTTCTTTTGAGCGTAATTTAGTGACAAACACACCTGTAAGTTATGGCTACAAAGCATCCTTGCTGATAGCTGTAGCATCAATTATCTTGCTTTATGCTTCATAAAATTGCCCCCCCAAAGACATAATTAACTTAATTAGGTCCTATCACCATAATGATACATTCCCAGCATATTAACTAACATTTTCCTGGTGGATCCAACTTGCTCCGATACAAAGCCCACATCTCATACTCCTTGCACACGTTTTCATCACAAACTCAACATTTTTGTTGGGACACCTCCTATCTTTCGGCAATCAGGCAACGACACCAATAAAAAACCCCCGTCTGAATTCCTGTTTTCTCTGCACAACAATCTCCGTTAGCAATACAGGCTGGTACATTTTAAAAAGACACTCAATCCTGTAACTCTATCTTTGTTGTCAAAGCACGTCGAGGCAGCTGTGCAGTGACCACAGGTCCGTGTCTCCTTGCACCCTCCTACCTTTCAGACATGTCTCGCTGCTGCATAAAGTCCTCACATCTTGCATAAGGCTGTTTGTCTACAGGCAGAGCTTATCTTCCCATCTCTGCCCCTGCGTGGGGAGGGAGTTCTGCTGCCTCTGGAGAGGGGGAACCTGCAGGGATCCCGGCCGGGGCTGGATGGATTCACCGTCTCCAGGGAAACACTGTCACCTCGCAACGCAGTCACGTTAGGAGCTATTGTTACCAATCTCTTAAGCACATCAAACAAATTCCTGGGCTGCTCGGGCCGGTATCGATGAACTGCCTTTGCAGAAGGTGCCTAAGGAGAGGCTGGTGATACCTGTAGCAAGATATGTGATCATCCAGCGGAATCTCTGGTCCGCTCGCTCCAGCGACTCCGCTTTCACCAATTGCTTTCACAGTTTTGCCCACTTGAATTTCGTATTTTCGTTGCCTAAAAGATCTCCTCCTTCATTAATGGCTTGTAAAATGCCTTATTAATCTATCCAAGAACTTTGCATGAAAAGAAAATACTTAAAGAGGCACATATTTTATGTAATGTTCAGGAAAGTTCTTTATGAGCACCTCTTTGCTCTGTTGGGTGTTCTTGCCTCATTTGAAGGTGCTCAGCCATTTTAGGAAAATCTGCCAGGCTTCCTTCTTGGAGTTTGCAGCAGAGAATGAAAACAAGAGATTCTTCTCTTGGTGGGAACCAACAGGCCAGGTTTATGTCTGTTTTTATATTATATTTTTCTTAAAACGTTAAAGCTGTGGGTTCTGAGAATCAGCCCAGTGAATTATTCCCTTCAAAATACGTTTGACTTTGGTTTGTTCACCCAGACAAAGTGCAGATGCTGGCAGGGCTCCAGGGTGGAATTGCAGCAGCCCAGTATGGTTATAGGCACTGGTTAGTCCCTGCTGAAGTTCACAGATGGCTTTTAAACTCCAAGAGCAGTGATGAGAGCCAGGTTTTAGGGGAAGGCTATAATGGAGCTGTAAATCGTGCCCTATTGATCTGCAAGTCCCACACCAGAGGCACAGCTCCTTCCTCACTTGAGCTGCTGGGCTTTGTACTGAAAAAAGAAGGGATAAATAGATTAAAATCAATGTGGAAAAAGTACACAATCCCCTCTGCCCAGGGATATTCAATTGGAAATGTCATATAGTCAAAACCTCTGTGGTTTAGGCTTCTACCTTTCAGCTTCTTCACAGAAAAATTACTCCTTGTCCTCCTCTTCCTTCACATTTCTCTTCTTTTTGGTCATTACAAAGGCTGATCATTATGAGGTCTTTCTGTATAGAAAGGTCTGTGCTTCCCCCAACGGTGGCTGAAGGCTCCAAAACCTTCCCTTAGAAATTCTGCTGGCAAATTTCACTGTGCCAGTAAAGTCGAGGGGAATAATGGTAATTAGAGAATTTCAGCTCCATGCAAAGGCATTTTGTGGTTCCAAATGTTGAATTGACAGATCGTTATGTGAAATTTAACAAAGTAGTCATTCCACACCGGTTTCATTAAAACTTTATGTGCTAAGAACTGAGTTTATTACGGGGTGGGCAAGGACGGGGTATTAAGAGATTCATCAGGTCACTCGAGCGAATCATTCCTCTGTCTGCTAAGAATAAAGAAATTAATATCTAAATCAAACAAGATTGTAATTTGGGGCCTTTCTACTTACCATTTTTCCTCTGTCTATAAAATGAAAGGTATTGGTCCTCATCACAGCCTAATGGGCTTCAGATCTTTTATGGCAAATGCATTCCTCATAAAGCCCATGAAAAATTATCTCTGTGCTATTTCAGAGGAACGACATATTTTACATGGTGTCGGCCTTTCCATTACAAACACTATTTTTCAGATCTTTACAACCTGCCCATAAAAATGTGCTTCTGACAAGAAATTCGGCAGCCTGTCCCAGCTCTGCTAGAAAGAAATAGTTTTTCCCGCTTTATCCGGTTTTGACCAGTAATTTTGTCTTTGAATTGGGTAAATACAGGGTGGGCATCAGTCTCAACCCTGTGTCTCTCACACCTACATTTGACCCATCGGATTCTTCTCTGCATGAAATATGAATTCTTTCCTTCCATTAAATATGTAGGAACCAGGCAGAACCCAGCTCATCCTGAGGTCTGATTAATGACAGAAACAATCCCAATTATTCTCACTGCTGTAGGCCACCAGAAGCCCCGTTGTTCTGGGCACCACAGAAAGCCAGGAAAACAGAGTTTGCTCCAGAGAGTTTGTGCTTTAATTGAGCAGAGCAGACAGACAAAGAGTAGGAAGAAAGGAAATAATATTATCCCTCCTCCTTTTGTACAGAAATAACTGAGATGCTCAGACCATGAAATCCTGGCACTGTGGTGGCAGCCAGCAGAAATTCTGTTCCTGTGCCCGGGGTCAGCATTCACACAGGATTTCCAGCCACTGACTTCGTTAAGACCAGACTGGATGAACAGCCTGGCTTTAAAATCTGCCTTTACTGGCTGAGTTTCTGAGCTGACATTTTGTTAATCGTCGTTAAAGAATACTTAAAAGACATTTCTCTATTATAACATTTTTCTGATTCAGGGATAAATCAGTTTGTTGATATAAATTTGATGTCCTTTATGTAAAATCCTTCTTTTGGTGTTAAGTGGATACATATTGGTGATACCAAACCATTAGGTCGATGCCACCAGTAAAATCAGACCTAAACACGTGACAACGCTTCAGCAGCAGCAGCAGCAAGTTAACTTCTGCATGGATCTTACCTGGTTTGAACATATCCAGCAATCCAGGGCATTCGTGTTGGATGAGTCAGTTAGAAAGAGAGGATTTCTTGGAATGTTTCAGTGGTGTGATGTGCATGGCCCTAGGAAAGGAACGCGCTTTGGATGCACAAATGCTCCTCTGCGCCTCGGCAGATAAGCAGGCGCACCCGCACAAACCAACTGGTTATTTTGCTGAGTTGCCCAGGCAACACATTTCTTTTTGTCCTGCCCATTCAGGATTCCAGGAAAGTATTTGACTCCCACTGGTAGGACTTGGAGAGCATTCCCAGGGAAAAGCCAAGGACAACAGAATAAAGCCTTGGACGGGAGGAGAGCGGAGTTAGTGAAACATTTCATCAGGGTCACCAGACAAAAAGGAATCAACAATTAGCTGCATAAATAATTGAAGTGAAAACTATATATGTCTGCTTTTCTGAGGTGTTACAAACCCATGGATTCCAAGAGGGTTGGAGGGGCTGTAACCAAGCAACAAGGACTGAAATTTGGTTCTCTCTTCTGGAAAAACAATGGGCTTGCAAGTCATAATGACAATGTCTGGCACTGAAGATTGAGCCTTTCCTTGATTTAATAGTCTTTGGACGAAGCTATAAGAAAAGATGTTTATGGAATAAAGAATGGCATTTTTATTTGGTTTAGGAGAGGCCTATTCCAGTATCAAATCTGTCTTTACTAAGAGAATGAAGGTCAGCAATTTCTGGATGAATTAGACTTTTTCTGACAGTGAGGAAAGACCACAAATAAGTAACATTTCAAGTTTTTTTTTTCCTCAAAACTTTTTTTTCAAAAGAAATAATGGACAAAACTCTCGGTCTCCTCATTTGCCTGTATGAGAGAAAACACAATTCTATCCCAAGTGGAGCTGGTGGCACACAACGCTCCTGATTGATGATTTCTCCCATTATATACCTCCCTGAGACAAGGTATATTTTCCCTTTTACCTTAAAACATGGCTTTTACATTGAATGAAGTCATTGCATCCCTAATCCACAGATGCACATGAGATCACGATTAACCTCGTAGCCCTCAGGAGCAAAGCCACGGAATTCAGACAGAGCAGAACCAAACTCGTGTGTGAATGTGCAAAACCTCAAAGGTACCTGCCAGGTGCCTGCCAGGTCTCTCCCAAGAGCTGAACCTTCACACAGGTCATGCTCTGGAGCTCACCGAAGCTGAGTGACAAACTGCCATCCATTTTAATGAGCTTCCTGTCACTCTCCACTTCTCCCACTGCCATTCCTGCCTAATCCTCAAAATTTAAAACATCTTCTCCGAAGCTGCCAGAGCAAACAAATCAGGCATTTGATGGAACCACCCAGAGATGAAACCTCCAGCGTGGGGTCAGTCTCATTTCCTCCATCCATGTCTTTATTATGAATCTCATGTTTCATCTTTCCACAAGTTAATTGTTAATAATTCCCAGTGGAATACAAGATTCATTAAGTACTTCCTAATTTATCAAACATAAGTCTCATCAGGTAATTTTAATCATATGAAAATCATTCTAAATTCATTTTGATAGACAATTTCCTGCTGCAGCCTAGTAAGCCTCCTTTTCCCCCGTGTCACTGGAAGCAGCATCTCTGCTTATTCTCCTCTTTAACTTCCATCACTGCAGATGCCATTACACTTCCATCATTTTTTTGGTATTTATTTATGAAACTGCTGCCACCTGCTAAAGAGTTATGTTTCTTTTTTTTTTTTGGAATTGATTACCTGAAATATATTGAAAAAATCTGTTTATTTCATCCATCAAACCCCTGCCTTCCTGAAAGTCAGATCTTGCAAACCTGGGAATACTTGGGAGTCACCAGAGCACTTCTTTATTAAAGTAACTTTGCCGGGTTGTCATATATGAGATATTTGAGACAAATAGACATAAACTCTATAAGTATGGGATGGGAAAATAATTGTATTGCTGGGCCAACGTGGTAAAAACTACATAAGCTAAGAAAGGAGGGGAAGGACAGGAAAACATGGAAAAACAATGCAGTTGAATGACAAACGTAATTCGGTTGTTTAAAATTCAGAGCTGCCTGTCCCCATTCCAATCAAAGAAGGAACAGAGAACTCTGAACGTGTATTTACAGGCAGAACTTGTTCCTGACATCTCTGATTTTTTATCCCTATTCTTTCCCCGAGTCTTATTGCCAAAAAAAATTAAGTTCAAATGAACGCCTTGTTATTCACTGTCTGCAAGGATAATAAAGATGTTCTCCAGCTGAAAGCAGGAAGCAGGGCCTCCTGTGATCATGGGGAAAAGAAGAGAGGAGCATTATGAGAAGAATCAACTACCTTTATTAAAGGTGTTGTGTTCATGCAGCTTTTGTCAAGAAATCCAAATAATTTGCTCCCACTTGCTTTCATTTTGAGAAAATGGCAGCCTCGTGTTGCATAAAAGAAGAATGATCCTTGCTCCTCTCCAGCGCTTCTTTTATAGGCAGGAGACAGACACACCGTCTGTCCACAGTTCCTGCATTTAAAGCTAGGAGCTTTAAGAAGAAATTAAATGCAATGAGAATGAGCTCCTGCTCGGAGCGGGAGGCTGCGTTTGCGGGTTCAGCTGGCTGTGTCCCGCGGTGTCACCTCCCAGGGGTGCGGGGCCGGGCCGCTCCCGGCACGCGCTGCCCGCCGCCTCGTCCCGCGCCTGGGAGCTGCACCTGCTGACCAGGGCACTTCTCAGCCACGAGCATTTTGCATTCACAAGGCTCAGCTACAAATATCTGTTTTAAATCAGGTCTGCTGACTTCGGTGGAGAAGGGATTCTGGGCTCAGATACGTTCAAAAGACAAGAACACCTTAAAGCATCTTCACCTGAATGATGTACGTCGCCCTTACTCTCCACACCACCGGCTTTCCACACAAGTTCTGCCCCTGCAGGACACCAAAGCTGCTGCTGGGGCTTCCCAGAGCCCAGTTTGTTATCCCTGATAAGGGCAGGGCTCCGTCCATGTGCATCAGTCCTTCCTGCCAGCGCCTGGGGCTCAGTCAGGGCCCGGTGAGGGCAAATACGGGCTGGGAGCGGAATGACTCCATCCAGTGCCTTGCTCTGCTTTAGCTGTTTTCAGCCCAAATCCGCCCTGCAGACAAATCTGTGCTTTTCAGAGGTCACTCCCCACCTCAGCTTTTGCTTTAACAGAGATGAGGTGATGGGAGAAGCAGCCTTTCTTCAAGGGAAAATAGAAAGGATTAAACCCCATCCACTTCACATCCATCCCGATTTTTGGACTTCAAAGAGGCTCTAAGCCCACTGCTGGCCTAAAGGGGCTATGAAGGTGCTGTTAAACTACTTTATGTCACTATATTCTCCAGTCACAGGCCTGCCAGGTCACTGAACCAGTCTCAGCCATTAGCTGCACCATCTTTCGGCTGCTTCACTTTGCTGCCAGCTCCATGCTGTATTCCCAGCTGGGAAATTAGAATTTTTTGCCCCGGACTGGGGGAAGAAGAGAGCCCTGTTTTCATTTATTAAATGACTGAGTGACCAGGTGTTCTTGTCTTGATTAAGGCAGTTTAATATTTCTGCTGATACCTGTACTTTAAAATCTCCTTTCAGACCTCATATTTTTTGCAGTTGAGTTTTGAAAGATCAGCAGCTGAGCTTCAGTCGTGTTCCTCCTCATTTTTCATGCTGCCTTCACTGTTTTGGAGAGCTGCTGAATACAAAATGAAGCTGCAGGAGCGTGTTCACTCTACAGCCAGCAAGGCATGAAGCCCTTTTTTCTCCAGCTGTGGAGTACAGCCAGAGCATTGCTAACAGTGTCGCTGGGGATGTGACTCAAAGGGTGACATTTCGTACTCCGTTGTGTGACACCAGATGATTAATGCTCACAGCAAAGCACGGGCTGGTTTAAATAAACAAAATTAAATATATTTCTGTGATTATAGGAATCGTGTTACATCTCTGAGGGAGCATCAGCTGCTGCTCCCAAATGCTGCAGATTTGTCAGCTTGTTTTGAAATGCTCTGGTTGCTCACTGGATTTTCCTGCTGCATAAATCCATCGGCACTTTGGCCCAAGGAGGCCAGCGGGTGATTTGGCCAGGAGGCTGGGACATGGCCTGTTCTGCACATCAGCTTTAATCCTGTTTTACAGTCAGCAATTGACAGCATCATATTGCTCCCATTTGCAGCATTAGCGAGACATCGTGAGCGTAGGAGAGCAGAGACAATCCCCAAACCAGCGGGATTGTCCCGTTCCTGCCACCAGGGCATGGGGCCAGCTGTCCCTGCTGGCCACTCACCGTGAGGGATCCCCTCCAGATCCCCTCTGTTCCGTGCTGCTTGCTGTGGAAGGAGCCACTTGGGATGCAGCCCAAGGGGCAGAGCAGAGCCCAGTCCTGAGCCCTGGCACTGCCCCAGCTACACCCTGCAGCAGAACCCCACAGCCACGTCCCCTTCGCCCTGCAGTGCCCCTCCAGGGGAAGGAAGAGCAGGCAGGTGAACCCTGGATTGTACCCAATTCCAGTCAGGAATCTGGAGGGAGGACAGAAGGGGAACCATCCTCACAGCAGAGGCTGAGCCAGCACCTCCCTTCGGATCTCAGGTGTGACCACCTGGGAAAAGAGCATTTCCCTTTGCCCCGTCGAAGCAAAATTTTAACAGCAAGGTGCTGGTTAAGTTCTGAGATTGAGACCAGCAACAAATACTGATTTTATCTGCTCTGCCAGCTGTGTTGGGCAGGAATGAGTCTGAACTGGTGTGTCTGTGCAGGTTTAGATAGCGTTAGAGCAGCTGAAGTCACCACTGCCATGACACACAAAAGCTCGAGGCTGTCACGGATACCCCTTGGTTTATCAGATGGTGTCTTCAGATGGCTGTGCTGAATGTGAACACACTTGCAAAATTAATACTCCCCAAGCTCCAGTGAAAAAAAAAAGGCTTTGTACAGAAACCCTAAAAAATAAGCCAGGCTTTGCAGCACTGAGGGAGATAGAAATGTAAAACAACCTTTCCACTTGAAAACCTTTCTCTATGGAGTCATCAGAATGCGTTTCCTGGGAAAACAGCAAAGACTTTCATCTGCCTTGTTCCTGAATGCTGTTCAGATTATCATGCTTACCATGAAGGGTGGAAAACAGGCTGCCAGCTGGTTAATGGCCCTTCTGAAAAATAGCCTTCTATGTTGCTTTTTGGAAGTCACTTGTCATGGAACTATCAAAATATAATCTCTGTGATCTTGTCATCCATAGGAGGAAGCATATTTTAAGCAAGTGTTATCAAGGCTAAGAGAGCCTGAATTAACTTGTGTTCAAGATACTTAGTGCACTGCCAATAAATCTACTAGAAAGTTGTCCTATCTAGGAAATACAAAGTAATACCGAAGCAGCCGATCAGCAGAGCTCTGCCAGCCCCTCCCATGGGGGTCGTGGCTCCTCTTCAGGGCCCTGGGTGTTGCCAGTGGCCGGGGAGCTTTGCCACTGCCCATCGTGTTGAACACTGATAGCCCTTTATCTCCCCAGGGCCCTCTGCCTTCATCTGTCTACTCCTATTACCTTTGTGAATTCCCTGGGCAGCGGTTGTGGGCAGAGGAATTTGCTGCCATCAGTTTCAAGGGGCCAGAATTCATCATTTAACTTGGGGCACTGAGAGAGAGGAACCCAGCCAAGGCAGTGACTGAGAAAGGGAGGGGGAAACAACCTTTTTATTCCCTTATAGGCACCCTGCACCGAGGAAAAGTCCAGCAGCCTCTAAACCAAGAGGCACAGGGCAGCTTCATTATTTTGCACTGCATTATCTCCTGGTTTCAGGCAGTAATAGGTTAGGTTTTGCTTGCTTTTAATAGCAAAATAATAACAGGATTTGTGGTTCGCTTAATACACCCACATTTAATGAGTGCATGTGTACACGACAAAATGCAATTTTCTAAATTCTGCATGCTTACAGTTTTCATCGTTTTTCTGCAGAAACACTGATTAGAAGCTCATTTCATGTTTTCAGGTAGGTGGCCTAAATTAATTTTTGCAAATTGGGCAAAACTGGGCAAATTGGGCAAAATTTTTCCAGTCACAAAAAATCCCAGGTATGTCAGTTCCCATCCAGCTCTTTGAACTCAGGCTTCAGGGCATAGTCTGAGAGAAACCTGCACAGGGTCCAAAACTGACTGAAGGTAATGGCAATCTTCTTGTGATGGACCACAGAGGGATTTGGAACAGGCTGCAGATGACAAGGTAGCTTTTCCTGATGAAGCTCTTTGCTCTGACTTCTTTGGACACTACATGATTGTCTGCTTGATTGAAGCTCCTAAGGTTATGGAACTAGACATTCCCTAATTTCTGTTCAGAGCTAACTGCACTTCTCCCTCAGGACGATGTGCCTGGATGTGCTCATCAGAGCTGGTGACATCCCTGCCTTCTCTAAGGCTGACACAAGGCTGTTCTACTCATGGTTCCAAACTCTGTCCCACACGTGTTATGATTCAAAAGCTCAGCAATTAAGAGTTCACCTGCTCAGAACATTTTATCTATAGGTGTATACACATTAAATGTGGAATGACACTGGAAAATAAATTAATTAAAATCATTCCAGTCAGCCTGTTCACCTTGCTCCCCATGGAACTGCAACAGTAAGACTGGCTCTGAAATATTGGGATGGTTCACAAATGATTTCTGATCAAAAAACCTGAAGTGAACTTATAAACTGGAGCACACTGCCTCTGATTTTCTTTTTGTATAGACCAAGGAGAAAATTCTGTGAAGGAAAAATCAATGGAGACAGATGTAAACCAGGCAGCAGCGGCAGAACTGGCCTCTTTCACCTCTCTGGATTTTGCTGAGGGCTTTAACAGAATCACAGAATCACAGAATGGTTTGGGCTGGAAGAGACCTTGGAGCTCAACTCGTTCCAAGTCCCCTGCCAAAAGCAGCTCAGCTGATGAAGACATATCCTTGGTGTGGAGCTGGCAGGAGAGCTTTACACGGTCCTGCTCCTGGAAAACGACACTGTCACTACACACTGCTGATTCCAAGCTGCAGCCTGACCCAAGGAGAACATTTCCCAGCAGAGCCAAAGAATTTTGAGACCAGTATTTGTCTTGTAATAAACTTCAGAAATATTATTCCTGTGTCAAGCTATGCTGACTTTTTGGCTGTTGCCTTTAGAAACATGCATTTAGAAAATACATTGACAATGACAAAAGCCTCAAATAAACAGACTTCTTGTGTTACCCTGTTGGTGACCAGTGAGATTTGGCATTGATCCTTACAGGTCTCAGGGCAAGAGGGACTTCCTGATATCTTTATTTCTTATCATGTTTTAACGTATTTCATTCACTCTGCTCGGGCACTGCTACCACCCAGTCACCACCTGCAAGGAGTCCAGGTTGGGTTTAAAATGTGACCTTTAACAAATACCTGTAAATAGAATAAAAAACTATGACTGGGTTCAAACTCTTTTGGTAGCATTAGAATACTTGAGGGAATGGTTGAAGCTCATTTTTTTCCACAGGCAATTCCAATCCCTTTACGAGGACATTAAAAACGCAATTTAGACACAATCCAGATTTCCTCTGTATCTTTTCTCTTCCTTCCTTAAAAGCATTTCTACACAAATACAGGATCATTTTTCTGTAGGAATTTTCCCTCAGTTTCTCCAAAAAGATCACTCTTCCACAGGGAGTATGCGTGTTTATGAGAGAGACAGTAAAACAACTTGTTATCAGTAAAGCCTGGGTCATATCTGAGACATCATTCCTACTGTGATTCAGTGTCGCTGAAAAGATAAAAACCCCGGCAGTGGGCTCAATTCCTGAGCTGCAGGAACAATTCCAATTCTTTCCTCAGCCAGCTCCTAGTAGACCTAGAATTTTACAATCAATATCTGTCTCTGGGCTCATGCATTTATCTTTTCCACCTTTCTCCATTACCTGCCTGCCAGAGTGACCGAATGAGCCTGATATCCTTCATCAGCCTCAGCCTTGACTGTTGCACTGTGCTATTGTCTAGAAACTGCAATTCCAGCTGCATTTTAATCCTTTACTTCTGCCTGTCTTTTCATCCACTTTGCCTAATGCCTACAGCAACTGGCCCATGACTTGGGCTTCTAATTAGTGCTGTAAAATGAAAAAATCTTCCTGTGGATGCTGCTGGAAGGCCGTGCTGTACAAAAGGAACGTCATTTGAGCAGCCCTTGTGGAGGGGTGACAGATACAGAGTGTTAACGAGTTTCAAAGTACCAGCGATGTGCATTGAGGATGGTTTCTCATGCGGAACTTTGTTCCACAGCCCTCAGCCAGCCCAGCTGGAAGCCCAAAAGCTGCTGAAGCAGTTAACAGAGGTCCCAGGGAGCAGCCGGAGCCTTCCTTCGGTCCGACCCCTGAAACTGCAGCAGCTTGATCCAAACCCCTCGGGAACTCCAGACGGTTTTCCAAGCTAAATTAATCCACAGTTCCTCCACAGCTGTGCCAGGAGATGCAGAGCGTGAGGGAAGCCAGCTCAGTTCTTGCTGGTATTATCTGAGTTACCAAGGCTTTCCTCCTCCCTGGCACTGGGGTTTGGGGACAGCTCATCCATCTCTTTCGAGTCCATGTATTCCTATTTCCCACTGCAGGGACAAAAGCAAGGATTGCCCAATAAAAGGGACAGAAACAACTCAAGAATGAGCTTGTAAACAGCGCTTTTGGAGTAGTCCTTGTGGTCATTTTAAGAAAATCATTATGGGAACAATATTGCCTCCTTCCCAAGAAGGGAGAACCCCTGGCAGCGGGAGAACCTCGCTGTGCCAGGGAAGGACACGCTGGGAATCTGCTCATGCAGGAATTCCAGTGACTGTGTACGGCAGAAAGGGAGGGGGGAAATATAACAGGCAATCAAAAGAGAACGGCAGAATAGGGCCAGCACATCAATGACTCAACCCCAGTTATTTCTCTCTTGTAGAAAAGAAATCCTGGGTCCTGGTGCAGCAGTGGCTGTCTGAAATAACCCCAGTACAGCTCCGGGGCTGTTCATGGGGACAGGTTAAAGAACAGCCCCTTTCTGCTATTTCACCCCACACCGAGCACACAAGGCATCATGCAGGACAAAGATTCCCCTGGGAGCAATGGACTTCCTCCAGCAATCCCTCACCATGAATCAGAATGAGGTTTGCAACACAAAGCAGGTATTTGGGGGTTTGTTCCCCCCGTCTGTGATTATTAATCCCAGGAACCTGAGGCTTACTATGCTCCGAACTCAGCATCTCATTAATCGTGCTGAGATCTACCTGTACTCGAGCCCTATTCGGGATATTCGGCTTTGCAACACTCCCACAGGATTACTGTCAGAAGGAAAGTCCTCCTCAGCTCCTTAGGATAGAGTGACATCTTGTGGTTTCTTCTTTTGTCCACCACTGACAAATAAAAATTAGCCGAAAAGAGCCTTGAGTAAGTTTGGGTTTGTTTGTCTCTGGTCTACCACCAAGCTCTGATTTCTTTGAGGAACCTCACGTCCCTGATTCCCAGACGCTGATACAAAGGTTTACTCGGCCGCTACCAAGGCTTGTGGAAGGAGAGAGAAAACTCGTGCTTGGAACAGCAAAAAACCCATCCTAATTCACACAACACGACAAATTTTGGTTGAGTATAGACTCTACAAAAACCCTCAGGTGCTCAAGGTCATGTATAAGTGGGATCCTAGCAGTCAAATAAATCAATTTTCAGCAGTAGCACACTATGGAAGGGATTCTCAGGGAAAACCTTTCCAACTGCAGCTCTGAAAAGCATTCCCACCTGGACTCCAGGATGTGTGCAAGGAAGAGAAGATGATCCCATCAGGCTTCAACTCCAGCTGCATCCCAGCGGGATCTCAGCAGTGTCACACCACGGGTCACTTAGCACAATTAGAGAAGTTTCAGTGATTTATTTTCTGATAGAGCCTCCAACACAAAACAATTTTAAATTTAAGACTAAACACCTAAACTCATAGATGAGCTACAACTGACAAATTCCCCCTACGAAAAAAAAGATGCCAAAAAAGGATAAAATTATTTTGCTAGTTCTGTAGTGAAAAAGCAGTAGCATCTTTGAAAGGAACATTATACAAAATCTGGAGTAAAAACTATAATGGAACATACATTCATACACCTGTTAACTGGCAACAATACTTAAGATATTATTACAACTGAAAATTATGGAAATAAATCAATTCATGTTGATGTAAACCAGGTAATTCTCAATTTTCAAGAAACAGAAAAAGGTTATTTTGCATCTGTAAGGCCTGGGAGAGCAGCACGTGAAATCACAAGTGTTTGCATTTCTGTTTCTGCTGGTTTTCCTACATGGCCATTTAAGCCATTCTGGAATTTGATTTGGAATTTGTGATTCTGCATCATTCCATTAAACCATTGCTCAATCCAGCTGCTGGGGAGTTCTGTGCACTTGCCTGATATCCTCTATAAACACTTCTGCCTGGCAGCTGTCCTTCCAAAATTCAAAGCTTTAGCTCAAATCTGTCCTCAGCCCTTCCCTTAGTAAGGAGCATCTACGCTGCAAGGAACTGATGCAAAGAAAAGACAAAAGTCCAGGAAGAACTTTTGATGGGCTGAAAACAAACATGACTGAGGGCTCCTCATGTCTCACCCAGAGTGAACACCACAAAAATTAGCCTGAAAAAAATGTTAAAAAGCTTAAAATTCAGGCTGCCCTAAGATTAACCCCACAGGAGATCCTCAGCACGTGGGTCACTTTTACAGACATGAGGGGATGTCCACAGAACTACTCAGATGTGAAGCAGCAGCCCTTGGGTAACCCAGATCAGAGCTCATTTTACCTGCAGGGAGACAGTTCTTGGCTTGGTAAAATTAGCCCCTGTTCCTTCTGAGCAGCACTCCCTTTCTCCCTCCCAAGCATCACATTTTTAGCTACATGGAGCTTAAATTACCATTTTCATCTAAATTTGAATACAAAAGCTGTCTTATCAAGACCAGACTACAATATAGAAAGGTAATAAGCACCAGCAACACACTTAGGAACCCCATTTGTGAAACAATTCAAGGAGGCAGGGCTAGAAACGTGTTCAAAAGCCCTTTCTCCAAGGCAGCATTCCCAGGCTGCACACACAACATCCCTCACGGCCCAGTCTGACCTGCAGGAGTTGCACCAGCAGTAGAAAAAGAGTGAACGATGTGTCAGATTTTGGAAGGTCTCCTTGCACAAATAACCTCGGGAGCAATCTCTCTGCTGTTCTGAAGTGAGTGAATGCCAGGGAAGCCTGTAACTGCACTTCAGCCAAAATACATTTGTTCCCATAGAATTCCAAAGATAAAATTTCTATTGACTGAGAAAAACCCATTTATTATCCGAAGGTTTGTATTTATGATCTGTTTCAAAGGAGCTCCTCCCTCCTTTTCTCTCACACCTTTTTAATAACCTCTGTTCTTTTTGTATTTTGCACAATGAGGGAGGAAATAATTATTTGTCTCTCTGCTGACGGTGGGTACTGCTCCTCCTCTTCCAAATGGAACCAGCAACTACTTCCCCTGCTAATATTTACTGTGCTACGTGTCATTCCCTTCTCTGCCAGTCTATTCTCAAGAAAAAGTTAGAAAGTGAAAAGGATTATGTTGATCCTTTAGACATTTATTTATGAATAGAACATTTTTAGACACTTCAAATTAAGTTGGGGTGGGGGTTTTTTTGAGAAAGAACATTCTAGAGCCCTGAAATGAGATACTGAAGAGTAGAACAACTGCTGTGGGGGAGAAAAAATATGTCCACACGAATGCCATTACTACGGAACTCTTTTACTTCAGTCACACACAGAGCTTTCTACACTGACAGGTCTCAAATATTCATGCGATCAGATTTTATTGGCATCAACACTTAGGGGAGGTCAGTGGCAGAGTCACATGCAGGAGCATCCAGAAAAGCAGCACTTGAGAACCACGTGGGAGAGTTCACACAAAGTCTACCACAGTCAGAGAATCAAATCCACTCGGCTTAATTTGTTCCGTTTTCTCTGATCGAGCAGTGCACGGCAGGCTGCGCCCTGCTCTGCCAGGGACAGGATGAGATCACAGTGTCCACATGTGCTTCTTCAGCTCTAGAAATGCCCACCAAGCTTTGCCATCTGCATTATTCAGAGCTGCACACATTCTGCTCCTGTCTCATTGATCAAGTCAGTCTTTGGACTGTAAAAAAATTACAAATAATGGATTTGCAGTTTTCTGCTTTACAACTCACTAGAACAAGAAACAATTGTTGACATGTACACAACTTTATTTTAAGGACACAGCAATCACAATGACAGAAACAGAACCATTACTTTAATACTGTAAGCTTTCCTCTGGGAACTGACTTGCACGCAGTTAGATCCGAAAGCATTTTGAAACAGTATCCTGGGGGAAAACACAGCAAACCTTAAATATATTAACTTCAAACTTTATGTGCTTATCTCCTCCTTTTGGTAGCTGGTGGCAGTTAAAGCTTTTCAAAGTCATGGCCACTTGAATTCATTGCCTCAGGGTGCATTACCCTTCCCATGAATAACACGGTACCTGTGGAAGAGTGGGAAAGGAGGAAGGTTTTAAGGTGATGAATACCAACAATAACCTCTGGAGCGGTGCTGTACGATTTTTATAGGAACAAATCTCTCAGGGATCAGTACCAGGAAATGGTCCAAGACCCTGCTTGAAGACAGCAACCAAACCTGAGCACTTGGGCTTGTCTGGAGAAGAAGGGCAACCAACAGGGTTTTTTCAAAAGGTTTCCAGCCTCAGATTTCTGGATTAGTAACAAGCTTTGAGGTTTTAACTACGGTTGTTGGCATGCAACAACAAGGCCTGTGCAATGTTACAAACTGCCCCACAGTGACCAAGTTCTACTCTGGCCTGATTGGAACTTTTCTTTTTGGGGAGATTTTTGGATATTGAGTAGCAGTAAAGGACAGATACCCTCCTCCAGGTATATTTTCTGCCTAATGCGTCTACAACAGTAAGAATATTCAATTTTATTATGGTTAAAAAACCCCTAAGACTTGGTATCCTGCCTTGCTGGCCTGGTTTCAGCTGGGATGGAGTTTATTCTCAGTAGCTCGTTCAGTGCTGTGCTTGAATGAAGTCCCACAAGTGACTCCACCTACCCATCACTGCCACTAAATGGTTTAGTAAACACTGATCCTGGGGTGGGATCACAAACACAGACCCATAAAAACTCTGTGGGTGCACTGCAATGTTTTATCACCCAGTCACAGCCACATCATTACAGCAAATTACAAATAGGAGACTAAGGAATTACTTAATCCTTGTCCCTTCTGCTGCTGAGTGCTGCTCTCATCCCTCACCTGCCACAGAGCACTTGGAGAGCACAACAGAATTATTCCCAGCTGTAATGTCCCTCCATTATGCAAATCATTTGGTACTGGGAACATATTTCACTGGTCTGACTGCAGCCAAGCTCTCAGGGAATGCAATGATTATGGATATTCAGGGCAGTAACACTCTGTTCTCACAACAAAAATTGTGAATTTTTCTTTTCTGTGAACGTTTTTCAGGGTTATGTCAGATTTTGGTGTTTTATTTGGAGAAGGATTTGGGGCCATGGAAAAGATGAATCTTTCAATACTGGGTATTTGAAAATGAACTAAGGAAAATTCCTAATACAAGCCCAGTCATGCCAAAACATGCAATTTTCCTTCGAATGCTTGGGGATAAGCTGTGAAAAACTCAGAGAAGTCTGCAGTATTCTCACCTGTTCTTCTGTTTCTGACCAAAAAGAAGAAGGGATGGTCCACTATAACCTGGGGATAGAGCACTGCCATCCTGCTGATGGCAATCATTCCTAGAGGAAACACAACAGAGGCAACCTGTTAAACAGCTCTGCCCGTTCTCCTGCTCTTCAGCAGAGATCTTTGTGCAGCCACTGAAGTCCCACACTCAACACCAAAAAATAGCAGGAAAATATTAACTGAAAAGGAAAGAGACCTGCAGAGTAATTGCCTATTCTGGCTTTAAGAATGATTAACAATGCAGAGTGCTGCAATTTCCCAGGCTGAGGGAGCAGCATATAAATTTTAAGATCCAGAACATTCAGAGGAGTTATGAGTCCTGCTCACTCACAGAGGGAAGTGCACTGCATTAACCAGCACTGCTGACCTGTTTTACACAGCTCCCAGCCTGCAGGGGAGAGCGAAAGGGAACCTTCATAACCAGGGACTATGCAAAAATTAAATGGGCTGATCCCACAGCTTTTGGCTGGAGTTTTTAAATAATGCAGAGGATGAAGGTAAAATTAACTGTGAATCAGGCAGAATTTGGCCCTGTGTTATTTTTATTTGGAGGTGCACGGGTTTCTCCAGGAGAGCATTACCAATTCCTAGTGACTTCTAAATTTTCACTCCACTGTTCATGAAGACTGGAGCATGTCCATAGAGACAGTTGGGCACAATTCGACCCAGACCTGGCAAGCAATTCCTCCTTTCCTCAAACACTGGTGGAGTAGAGGCAACTAGAAATCACCTATGACACATATGGGCAACAAATGTAACTTATTTTCCTCCGACAATCATGTAAACCAAGCACCTGCCCCCAGCATTAACAGAGGACAGGTTTGGTTGTGAATTCTGCACTTACCATCTTGTGTCTCTGAATATGAGCTTATTAAAATGCAGCTGCAACAGCCCTCATCTCCTAACTCTCCTGGATCAAATGCCTCTGACTATCTCAATTAGCAGGTGAAAAATGATGAATGCTCAAGTTCCATAAAGGAAACACAAATTGCAGTCTATACTCTCCTGACAATCAGAAAGAAAACAAAAAAGAGGTTTTTCACAGGATGCTCAAAATTCTTCGTAAAACACATTACGAAAATGCCAACACTTCTCATTTGCAGAATTCTCTTCTGAAAGCAGCACACTTGCTATGCTGTGTCTCCATGCTACCTGCTATTTAGCTTTCCTGGCTGAACAGCAAATCAGTTGTAAAAAATTAATTAGCACAGAATAACCAGACATTCGATTTAACTCTGCTTTTCAGTCAGGTACCTGAGGCAGCAGCAGCTTCTGATCCTTCCTCATTAACTTCTAGAAATGCCTTGTGAAATGCCTTTGCAAGGTAAAGTTCCTTGTTATCTGCAGAGGAAAAGGGAACATGTTTCAAGTGGCTCAACAATAAGATGGAAGCATTTAAAAACCCCACCCCAAACACTGCCAAAAACCCAACACTATTATCCACCTGCTACACCAGGGAGAGAAGAGCTTTCTTGCATTAGAACACCTTCTGCCAATACCTTTTAACAGCACCATCTACCTCACTCAGATTTGCAGTGCTCTCCTACACCATGGATATTAAAATAGCTAGGACTGCCCAGAGCACCAGTATAGCAGAGAGGGTGAAAACAGCCCTTGAACACAAGATTTTAGATACAATTAGTGGGGAAAAAAAGATTATGACCTTATAGGCAAATACTTAGACATGAAAAAAATTCATTTCTGCACTAGGTACAACACAGACTTCCTCCAGAAAAGTGAGGTCTTTTCTTTCTCCTTCTGTTATATTTACGAGAAGCTGAAGATAAATATTTATTGCAAAAACCACCACAGAGCCAGCTTTTTTAATCTTGTTTGTTTTCCATCCTTCTTTGTCAGTATTTTAATTTCAGTCCCAGCCTGCTCCTGCTGAAGTCAGTGAATGTTTCATTGGTTTTTGTCAGATGCTGAAGGATCAGCTCTACTGGAATACTCAGCAGCTGTAATACCAAAGCGAGCCAAAGCCACGAGGAGCAGCACTTGGAAAAGCCTTTCCCCAGCAGATCTCATTTGCTGCTCTGTACACTCAGCACTGAATTAAACCTCCCAGTTCAGCTGCTGCACTTCAATCACACCAACAAGAGCCCCAAATCATCCCCTCTGGGACTGTGTGTAATAAAACACAGACGAGGCTGCTAAAACTTGTACCAGTTTTAGACTTCAGTCCCAAGCCTTTGGCAGTGCTGCCCTGAAAGCTGGGACCAATTTCCACCCTGTTCCTTTAAAACATGGGACAGGCAGCACCCACTTGCCTTTAACATGAAGCAAAAATCTTAAACCCAAATACATTTTTATGTTCAATAACAAGGAAATGCCCACTTAGCCTAATCACATATTTTGATCAATTCTTTATTACTCCAGCACTGATCCTGTGCCCTGTAACATTCACAGAAATATTCCACATTTTTGCTCCCAGTGCTTTATTTGACATAGTTTGGGGGTGCTTACGGAACTCCAAGGTGTATTCCTGATGAGAAGCAGCACCTCAGAAGATTGGTCTCCACCTGATGAGCTGAGAGCCCAAACACTGCTAACATTTACCATCAGGTATAAAAGTTTGTCTACTTGTAAATGCTTCCAGGGTCTGAGTATTAAACCCAACATTTTAAGCTGACAGGAATACAAAAAGTGCCACTGCAGATGAGACCAGTACATCCAGCCCACTGCACCAGCTATGGAATTGCTGCTTCAGAAGAAGAAGAAGATAGAAAAAGCCCTGTAGATGAGAACTGCAGCACAACTTACAAGAGAAAAATATCCTCTCACCCAGCATGTGCCTTATACCCTAAGCCAAGCTGCTGTACACAGAGTGCCTTTATTCAATGCAGTATGGAGAGTTCTGATTGCTCTGGAGCAATTTCATTTTTTTCAGTCCTGCCAATCTCAAGGAACACCCAGCAAAGATCCCCGTGGTTAAGTTTTTCCTGAGAGAAGCACTTTCTATTTGTTTTCCATTTTTTGCCTTTCACTTCATTGGATATCTTTGTCCTCGGATGATGAAAAGAGCAATTCCACATCCCAAATTACCTTCTCTAGATTCTTCTCTTTATACTGCTACTATCGCATTCTTCTCATTCATCTCTCCCTGCAGTGAATGAATTTATTTTCCTATGAAAGCATAATGTTGTCCCTGAGAGTTCAGGAAGCCTTTTCTTTGATCCAGTCTGTGACTGCCACATCCCTGGCTGCAATGCTCCCATTTCACACACATCTCAGGATTATCCATCTTCCCTTATGGCTTTCACAGGGAACAAGGTGGGACTCACCTGAGCATCTCCCACCACGTAATTTCTCTCCAGAAGCTTCTCTGAATGTGGATTTCCTTAAGAACCAACCTGACTTGCTTGTCAACATCTCAGGGAAGCCCCCTGGGGATTGGGTGGCAAAGTTTCAGCTTTGTGCAGGACCCCAGGCTGACCCACAGGAGTGGGAGGGAGCTGAAGCTGCCCCCTAATGAACACGACTCTGCTGGCATCACACTTCATCTGTCACTACTCTCCATATGTCTGCAAACTCCCACTCAGCTGCCAACTGGCTGCTCTGCAAGCCTCATTTTAAAAAATACCATGTGGGTTTATTGGCTCTTCTTGCTTAGGTTGTCCCAGAAAAATTATACGGACATCAGTCAAGACTTCCAAGAGTTATTTACTGGACTGATGCTCTTCTAACTACTCTACATTGTGAAAGTCAGTCACTGAGATCCCTTCATTGCTCACTGTCACACAGGTCACCTTGCATTTAAAGCAGCTGCTTTTAAGACTCTATAAAACAGCCAGAAATATTATAATCATTTGAAGGAGAAGGGGAGTTTTAGTACAGAAATTAGTTCAATGCTAAGTCTTGAGCGGTGTTAAAACTCCCAAGCAGCAAATTTATGTGCTGTGTAAATGATAAAATCCCAAATAGCAAAATTGTTTCAAGATTATTTTGGACACCTGACGGAATCAGATGCAAGTAAATATTGTCAAAGCCTGTTCTGAAAGTGAGAGTCAGAATACAGGAGAGCTGACAGCCAGACAGGAACGTCCTCCTACTCACCTGTGGTGACTGGCAGAGAGCTTAACTTCTGCAAGGGACTAACGCTTGGGGAGCGCATTAACGCCTTCCCTTTGGCTGCTCAGAACCCAGGCATTCCAGAAGGCAAAGCTTCTGGTTCCATTGTTCAGATTGAGGGGAAAATGCAAAATAATTCTGAATATTGAAAAACAATCCTGAGATTTGGTTTGTAGCCACCAAAGCCACGCAGAATTTTGCTGGGCTCAGCAATCTGCCTGGGTCTGATGACAGGATTTGGGCTGTTGTTGAAATTGCAGGTGACTTTCCCTGACAGCAATGCCAAGGCAACAGGACAAGAGGAGGAGAGGATTTTTAAATGCAACCAAATTCCTCAAAAATCTCTTTAGATTTAATTTGTTTTATATCTTCCTAAATTAAGTGTCCACTTAAAGATTTTGTTGAAATATCTGCATTTAAGGCTTCATGAAGTGCCAGATTTTCCAGAGGGCTGACCCTGAGATGCACATAAACTTCCAACTTCCACTTCTCTATCACCTGATATTCCGTTCAGGTGTCTGTAAAAGTCAGTTTTGAACAATTTTTCTTCATGACTTTTATTTTCCCTTCCTCCATCCATATTATACATTATGAAAATTAGAAACTGGAAACATATTTTGTATTTTAATGACTTAAAACTTCATTTAGACAGTGTCAACAGTGGGGTTTTCAGTAAAGACATTACTTCGAAATCATTTTTTAATTCTTAATTTACAAATAACCTTTTCATGCCCAGGTGGAACATCCTCTTTTCAGTGAAAAGCAGGAAAGTTACAGTAAAACTCACGACTTTTCTCTCTACACTGGTCTATACTTGTAGAAAAACTAAATCTTTAAATGGCAGAGGAGTTAATTCAGTCATGCAGAATGTGGTATTTTGATTTTGTACAGCACAATTGTCAGAAATGTAAAACTTTAAACAAATCATTAGTCACATGAATTAAGACATAAGCACGTGATTCTTTCTGCCAACCTCTTGAAAAATAGATGTCTCTGATGTAAAAATGAATTTTACATGGAACTAAATAAGAACCAGGTGCTGCCTTTGTGGTTCCCTGTGCATTTTCCATTCTCCTTGGAGCTTTTTCTCAAGTAAATAATTTCCTATAAATAGACCAGAATTTAGTGGGAAGCTGACTTTTCTTTGAGCTGGCAGAGAAATTGAAGGTGTTTTTCTTCAGAAAAATGCTATTTCTTTGAAAAGGGGTTTTTCATTTACTTCAACTCTTCCCATATTATCTAAAGCCAACTTTTCCCCAGTTTCACTGGAAAAGTGGAAGTGGCAAACCAGTGGAATAAGCTACATGATACACTATAAAGAGCATTTCAACCTTAGCAAAAACAAAAGGGTAAGAACATCACAACCATTCCTGGGTGACTGTGGGAGGAAGGTTTGCCTTTATCACCAGGGTTGTGACCAAGGTGTGACTGTCCCAGCGTCAGACACTGAAGAACAGGGATTTCCCACCAGCTAAGGATCTACCTGGATGGTTGAGGAGTAACATACGGAGCTAAAAAATCCCCCAAACCGCACAGGTGGCAGTGTTCCACTTTAACAGAGAGAAACTGAGGCTGCCCCTGGCTTGGAGCAGCCTGGGACAGTGGGAGGTGTCCCTGCCACGGCAGGGGGTGGAATGAGATGTTCTTTAAGGTCTCTTCCAACCCAAACCATTCTGTGACTCTACGAACACCTTTAGCAGGTATTAAAAGGATAAATATCTCATTTCCACATGGATTTTTAAAGGTATTGGTTATTTCAGCTTCTGAAAATGAAGTGTTGACAACACACAGCAACGGGCAGGTGGCATTTGAGACTGAATTGCTTTTATCTCCAAACTCTTCCTTCCCATGCTGCTTCCAGGTATCTGGGGAGAGGAACTAATTGTGCGACAGCTTCATGCTCCTCATGCTGGGAACAAGCAGCCTCTGGAGACACAGGGTGACCCCCTGGGGGTGTGAATCCCATCTGCCACCCAGCACTGCAGCCATGCATTGCTCCCGTGTGCATCTGCCACTTGCAGGGTGTCACACCTTGCCTACACTCCTAATGAGACCCCGTTCTGAAATACTCAGAGTGAACTTTCCCAGGTGAAAAATGTACTTCCTCATCTACCTTGGGAGACAAGAGGAGAAGCTCTTACCAGACATGGCAGTGAGGTCAGCACTGCTGCTGAACAGCTCTGTAATTCCCAGACCTCTCCAGACATCCTTCAGATCAATTTCCTGTTCTACTGTGAACCTGGAGAATGCAAGAGCGAATTACAAAAAGCCAGATGTAAGCACTACTTACTGTTATTAGAAGATTAAATCTTCTAGGTAAAAACACCGAGATAAATAACGCAAAGTAGGAGATGTGGTGCTAGTGACACCTTCCAAGAAATGCTTATAAACAAATGAGTTTACTCACAGCTGGATTTTTTTCTAATACAGAAGCAATCAAAAATATGCTAATGGTATGTGCAGCCCCTGCCCATAAAACTGCAGTGCAAAATTATGCAGCAGCTAATGGAAATGCTTACTTTTTACACAAGAGGTTTTCTCTAAAACCTGAATTTAATTGTGCAGATACTAGAACAGAATATCAAATGAGGCAAAGGACAGCAGAACTTCCCAGAGAGCTGCTGGCAAAGGAGCAGTAAGAAAGATGCTCCATTTTTACTTTGATAGTAGAAGCAAAGACAGCAGCTAGGAATATGAATATAAAGCATTTCTGATTCAGCTTCTAATTAGTGTGGTGGCACAATTGTAATTGGGTTTTGATTGTGAGTAAAGAGCAGGGAAAACAAAGAGTTTAGTGTAAATGCACTGAGTATAACCTAGCAAAAGCCCTGTTCCAGGCTAGGTTAGCGTGTTGGAAGGACAAACTGAGATCTGTCCTGAGGGCAAGATTTTGGGCAAAAGCTTGTTCCATTTACAGACTGATTTTCAAACACTGTAAAAGCTACACTTGGTGTCAGTAAAACAACAAAAGACCTTTATGCGTGGCCAGAAAAAGACTGGACAGCTGGAAAAACACAGAAATATGGCAGAAAAATAATAGTAATGGCAGCCCCAACCAGAACATACCAGATGGCTACAGACAAACGCATGAGAGTGACTATAAATGCTTGTTAGGGGTGAGTTATGGGTGCTCTGGAGAATGATCAAATCAATTAGTGATTTACAATATGCTGGCAGTGGCTGGCTCTAACTGTCCAACACAAAGCATGGTCTGTAGGATGCTGTTGTGGTTTCTCCAGCCACTGAGTCAGACACAGCCACAGCTCAGTCCTTGCTGATGGGGCCAATAAGCGCTAGAAGCAAATAAATGTGCTTCTGTGCAATCTCCTTTTTTGGGATTAAACTCCCCAACTCCATGGAAGAACAACACGTTCCTCTGCGGTGAAAGTCTGGCCCAGAGCTCTGGGCAGGGTACAGCTGATGAAGAGCTGAGATGTCCAACACCTTGGCGTGCACCAGCCTTGGCAGCTGGGAAAAGGATCATCTGGACATCAAAATAGAGCTGGGTAAGAGTCAAGTGGATCTTCCTCACTTACACAAACCTGAAAAAAATCCAGTACATAATCTACTTTCATAATGAACTTATAAATGCCAGTAGAAGCCCAAAAATCTGTGGTGGAATGGATATTATCCAGAATTATCATTATCCGGAGAAGAATTTTAGGACTTAAAATCGGATCTGGAGATAGCTCAGGAAAATCACTGGTGGCATCAGCAGTGTTCATGCACGCTGCCCAGAGCAATTCCAGGGCATGCATGGAATAAAACCACGGGAACTGATTCCTGTGGGTTTATTGCCTTGGAAGCTCTCGAAAGAATCAGAAGAGACCAACAAAGATTCAAGTACTGAAGAAGCTCCTGATGGTATTCAGCATATTCTGCATCAGTTACTGTGGTAACAAGTCTAAAAGTTGCTCATTCAATCAAATTTCCCTGATCTTTAGGCACCAAAACTAAAACCAGTTTTAGTCTCACAACACCCTTGTAAAACATGTCCAGATCTACTGTAGAGCCTTTGGTAAAAACCCTAAAAAAGATGAATTGAGACTTGATTGCCAATGCTGGAGTTAGTACAGTCCTGTCCAGAGGCCCTGTCTGTGCACATTGAGTAAGTCCACAGAATATAAACCCAGAAATATTTCCTTCTATATTATATTTGCCTTCAAAAATTTTGAAAACCACTTCCAAATGTACCTACTCTACAGAGAATGCAAAGGAATGTTAAAATGCATTTTATAAAAATTTCAGTGCTGCCTGTTTCCCTTTTTGGCTTTTATCTCACCCCAATATTAAATGCATCAAGCTTTCAACACAATTTAGGTAGGAGCTAGCAGTGTCAAATTAGTAAGGAACATCAGGATAGGAAAGTAGCAAGTTTGCATGGAAAGCAAACTTTGAGGTGAAAAATAACTGCAAAAAAGGCATATTTTTCCAACTGCAGAGTATGAGAGTAAGACCCAAATGGAAATCAGGTGGGTTTAAGTCTCTGGACCATTAGACAGCAAACACCCATCTGCTCAGCGATGCAATGTGACCCAGAAAGCAGCTGTGGCACAGGATGCTGCTGCACACTGAGCGAGGGGGAGGGCTGGGAGGTTTGGGGAAAAGATAAAGCTGGACAGCCTGGCTGAACGGGGATCTGAGCAGAGGAACGCACACGGATGGGCTCCCGTGCCAAAGCATGCCTGTGCGAAGGACAGCAGCAGCCAGAGACACAGGCTCCAGCCCTGCCTGGAACCTCTGGAAAGGCAAACTCCGAGCAGGCAGAGGAGTGAAGGGCTGCCCAATATCTGCAGAGGTGAGTTCCTGCTTTTTATGACCCACAAACCAGACCAAAATCACCACGTCAGCTGTATAAATATCAAATGATCCCTTTACGAAAATAAAACTAATTACTTCCCTTCTCCCCCCTTGGAGTTTTGTCCTGTGGTAAAATCCCACTCCAAACAGATCTCCCCTCCTTCCTCACATGCTGTGGAAAGCAGTGAGAGTTACAGATCCATTATTAATGAGATTCCAATATTTTAGCTGACTTCAGAACCAGCCTTTTCTCAAAAGTAACAGGGCAGCTTCACACTTGGAAATTTAATTTCAGGCTCTTCATTTTGACAAACACTGAGCAGGAGTTAGTGTGTCACCACATCAGTCAGATGTGGATTTCTGTGCACTCCTTCCAGACAGCGAGGATGGTATCCAAAATCAAAGCTGACAACCTAGAACACAGAACTGACATTCCACCTCATTTCCCAGACTTTGGGAATGTTGAGCTACGCGATACTACCCCTGACACTTGGTTCTTTGCACTGTTTGTTGCATATAATGAACCAGATGGTCATATTTCATTTCCCCCACAATCTTTTAGGTGCTGCTGATACCAAAAATATTCTGAAACACTGATTTAAATACCTCAGTATCAAAAATCATGGAATAGTAGCAACTGAGAGCTTTAAAAACCACAAAGGGAAGTCTGAGAAACAGTCACTGAAGAGAAGATTAGATTGAGAAACCAGCAATTCTCTGGAGATTTTAGCAGAGAATGAGGACATTTTAAAGAAATTTAAAACTTGCACAAGCATTAGAATAAAATGATGCATTTATGTCACTGACATTCTGTAGTTATGCATTCACATTCCACATCAGGCCATCTTTCTTCTATTTTAGAGCCTTTTAAGATAGAAAAAAAGATGTGTTCATCTTCTATGGTGTCATGCAACCCTTAAAACTCTAAATTTTCTGATTTCAGATGCTCAGGATCCAGAGAGCCAAGGAGGATGAGGGTACAGGGTCTACTCATCCAGGAGAAGGGAGCTAGAGCCTGGAGTGATTCATCCCACATGCCAGCATTTCAAAAATTCCTAAGGGTTCTGAGCGAGCCAAAGCGAGAAAACTCCAGCTTTTCAGAGTGGTTCTAATAGATGAAATCCTGCAGAAGGAAAGGCAAAGAGAGGAACGGCTGCAGTGCTTGGCATCAATATTCCTGCTTGGAGAACAGGCCCTGGGGACTGAAGCACTATTTTCACCCAGCCTCCAGTGTCAAGCTGCCAGCTGCTATCAGTTCCAGCATCCCGGCTGGAATTTCAGCCAGGTTGTGCCGAGGTGCTAGAACCAGCCTCCAGGATTTAATACCCTGAAAACAAACAAGCAAGAGAGCAAAAAAACCCCACTAACAGCAGAACCAGGCAGAATCCCCCTTCAGCTGCTCTGGGCACAGGAAGCAGAGCAGGTTGTGAGTCTTCCTCTGGCAAGATCCTTCTTTCCGGGGCTAAATCTGCAGGAGTTGGCTGGGAATGCATTCCAGAGGGACAGTTTTATGTCTCTTGTGTGGTTGCATCTCAAGGAAAATCAGCACTGGCCCATTCCTCATCAAAAGAGGACCTGAGATAGCAGGTTAAAAAGTAAAACCAGAATGCTCAGGGGTTTTCTTTTCATTTGGGTTTGGATTTTTTGCTGGGTTTTGTGGGGTGTTTTTGGTGCTTGCTGTTTTTCCTTTTAAAGAAAACGACCTTCAGGTAACACCACTTATCATTTCGACACCATCTAAAGATTTTAAAGATATTTTAAATGCACAAAAAAGAAAGCAGGTTGTTATAGAGATTTGGGCACACTGGAACAATCCTTAAGAGGAGATCTGCAAATTGCAGCACCTCTATTAGGTACCAGCTCCTTCCATGCTCTTCAAGTAATTTATGTTGGAGAGACAGCTTTGTAAATTAGATTCATGGTCTGTTTCACTCCTATGCAAAAAGTGGATTAAAATGTTGATCATTTTAGTCTGGGTTAAGCTGGAAACAATGCTTTGGAAATGAAAATGAGGAAGTATAATTTAACAATTCTGTACAAATCTCTCCTTTGCCATTAAGAGGAATAATACACAATTTCATTTGCACACAGATAATGCAGACAGAAATTGCAAAGTTGCGATTAACTCAGCTTTGGCAAGTCACTCAGTCCCATTACAAATGTATAAGTTTAAAAAATGTTCACTTTATAATTGGATAGCATCTTTCAAGATATAAAAATTTAATTTTATTCCACTGTTGCTTTCAATTTCTCAGTGGACAGAGCCTGGAGGCCACATTTCATAACATGCTTTTCTGAGTCACAGCATCAAATATTTATGAAGTGTTTATTTAGAGCATTGACAAAATCCTGTAGATCACCTCTGAATCCCTAATGGAAATCCAACACCTTGGGAGCATGCAATTAATATCTGGATTTTTCCTAAGGAGACTGCAGTATTCCTACACAGAATTCCAAGCTGGGGATAGTTAACTTTTATAATCTGAAAATACTGAAGGTGACTGGCATGTGTTTCTACCTGGCTTGCCTCTGTATAGCCTGAATTTGCAGGTGTTTACCCCGTTCTTTGCGGTTCTTGGGTAAGAACCCAGCAGCCTGAGGGCAGAATAAATAAGGACATTTTATGATCACACAAACCCCAGGCCTCAAATTCCCATCTGAGCACCTGGCTCCAGAGAGCCTTGGAGTCTCTGCAAACAAAACCCCAAATCACCAATATAAACTGAATCCAAGTCATAAACATAATTAATGTATTTTCAATGCCATTCATGTGTTTAGATACCTAGGACACTTAAATATGGAAGCTGGTTTTCACAGATTCTCTCCATAATCAATGGAGAGACTCCTGTTGTGGATCTCCCACCTCGGAGAGACGATGCCCAACTTCAGCACCAGGTGCACAGGCTGCTGTCCCAGGTATAAAAGGAAAGCTTAAGGATGGAAGAATCCCCATCTTTCACTTCTCTAGGTTTGCCCAAGCCTGCAGGAAAAGCAGCCTAAGAGAAACTCCCCTCCCATGTGTCTTAGTGGACTTACTGAGGCCCCTGGGACCTGCAGCTCCAAGAGGAAACAAGCAAGAAACAAATCCCAGGCACAGTGTACGGTAGGTTCAGTTTGTATAAAACCTGCAATGCAGCTCTTTGTTGCTCTTCCTGCCTCTTCAAAGGAACTGGGACTTAAAGTAAGAGAAACTCTTACAATGGAGAGTGAAAAACAGCCCCCAAATGCTGCTGGTCCCTCACCGCTCTGCCTTTAAGCTCTACAGAGAAGTGGATTCCATCTCAATTTGGGATCAGGGCACACTGACAGCACCAGTCCATCTCAACCTGATTTATCCTGGCTGGACTTGTTTATTGTGCTCAGCTGCAGCCAGCTTCTGGGAAGTGAAGCTTTCTCTGCTTTGGAAAGGGAGCTGATGGACTGCAGGGAGTCTTAACCTGGGAAATGGAACAAGCTCAGATCTCCAAGTCACCTGAAAACGAAGAACTGTTTTAATGATTAAAGGATTCACTTGAGGTTATTTTTTCTGCTGCCACGTACCCACTGCACAGTGCCACAAAAATAGAGTAAGTGGAAGTGATTCCTTTCGAAGATGGGTGCTATTGTTACATAAACACTTCCATGAAATCATCGTGAATCACTTGAAGGACAGTGTGATCCAGCTGTACATTATTAGTGACATTTAGTAGTAAACAACTCTACTACCAAGCCAGGCAGAGCACAGGCATGAGAAATATCTGAAGGTGGATGAAGCAGGATTCCAGGAAAGATCCTAATGGTGTACGTGGGCAAACCCGCACTGAGCACACAACCTGTGTCTGCAAATGCACTGACAGAAGTTTCAGCTCTTATGGTAGTGATGTCTTGTTGTTCTTTGCTGCTCTAAAGAGAAAAAGCAGCACTTCTCACAGCTGGGAAAAAAACAACCCAAACCTGACTGGAATTACCCCTCAACACTCAACCATTGGTATCTACACAGACACACACCGCTAGAACTTCTTCAAATAGCAGCACACAGAAAACTAATTAGCACCTAAACGAAACATTTGGTAGTTCCAGACTTCCAATATTTCTGTGGCTCCTGTCTAAATGGAACTTATCCATAATGAGTTCTGCAATACTCTGAGCATCATTCCGAGCGGCTGCACTCCTGATGCGGAAACTTTCCTTTCTGGAGAGCTCTCCTAGGAAAGGGATGCAAACACAGTGCTGATGTGCTGCTGAAATAACCATCACTCTGCACTGCATCCCCCCAGGCCTTCTGTCAAAGCCACCCTCCTGTGGGTGCTGCATCACTCCAGGCTTGGGCAAGATGTTCCAGTTTTCCCTACTCTGCTCCTCCATCAATTTGGATGCAATCCCCCCTTCGAGTGACACGGGAGCACACTCTCACCTTGGCAAATACACTTCCACTTTTTGCTTCTTCACAGAATTAGCCCATTCATTAATCAAGGAGGCCTTGACCAGTGGTTCCAGTGTGGCCAGGGGAACTTCCTGCCTGGAAAGGATGATCATCATGCTGATCTCATCCCCCTCATAGGGTATTTCCAGGACCTGGTAGATCCCTCCTGCTTCATTGGAGCCATCACTGAACTCTCCTAGAGGAGGAAAACAACAAAAACCCTGCTAGAAGTATTTTCTTTTGTCTTTAGTGTAAATAGGCCTAATGCTAGGCAGTATTTACTAGATACTGGAACTAAAAATGACCCTCTTTATTCTACATAAAATTTATATTGGTTTCTTCATCGCAGAATTTGGGACTTACATTTGATTTCTTAAAGAATACAAGCTCAAGCTATCACATAGTTTGTAGATAATCACAGTTCTGTGACACAACTTTCACTGATTAGACAGAGAAGAGCATAAAATTTAAGGCTGCTGAGACTATCAGGGAAATGGGCAGAGTCTTTTATTCAGGAGAGAGAATTTTTCAGTGACGAGACTGAGTAAAATTCTGCCAGACTCTTTAGAACCCACCTGGAGCTCAAGCTCCAACTAAAAATGATCATTAGTTCTGCTGTTCAAAGAACCCCTATTTTACCAGTCCAACAGTAATGAGCAAGCATTATTCATCTGAATGTTTAGCACAGCACAAGAAAAATATTTTTGTGATAAGCAGGACTAGCTCAAGAATTGCGAAGAGCTTAAATACAATGGATAAACATTCTGAAATCCACCCTGTGGCACCAAGGAGGTCATTATAACGGTTGCTACCAGTTATAATACACATATTAGGAAAAATCACCACACTCTGAGTCCCTTTATTGGGCAAACACCACAATAAAAATTCCAGGTGGAGAAGAGACAACAGTACAAATGGATATTACTGCAACAAACCCATTAAGTGAAGATTTAGTCGCTTTAAATTGCTAAAGGTCTAACTCACCGTAGTAGAACTCTCCCTGTTGGTACATCATTGGAATTTGCACTTCACTTTCATCATCTTTAGTGAAAGAAAAAGTTCTGGTGTTTTCAGGCCTGAACTGTGACTTCCAGTTGCCTTTAAAGTAGATTGCATTGACGAGAGCCAAATGAGTTAGAGCACCAAAGTCTCTTGAAGACACAAAATCTTTGATCATACCTAGAAAGAAACCCAGCTGTCAGTCTGCATGTCAAAGTGAGCAATAAATCCAAACTTAAGGCAGCTTGAAAAATGCAAGAAAACAAAAAGCAGTGTTAACATGTAATTTCTAATTCAGATGTTTCATTAAATCCCCAGTTAAAGTGCCAGCATTTTGTAAACCTAAATCACAGTGTAGGTGTGTAAACCCTTCCATCAAGTACATGTTAGGCAACTGTTTCTTGATCACTACTGAATATACCCTCCAAGGAGCCATGTGGGAAAAGGGTCACAGATGGCATGTTTACCCTGCTGCTATGAAACAGTTCAGCACTTTCATCTTAAGGTCAGAACTTGCACAAACTTTGGCTCCAATCCAAAGACACTTAAATGGGTGCTTGATTTACAGGGTCCAAGTGCACCCATTGCAGCTTCACCTGGGCCACTTCTGAAGGAGCTTCAGTGATGTTCTGTTGAATTCAAAGTAAGGACTAAGCAACAAAAATCCACATAAATTCCCAGCATTTGTTCCAGTGACATTAGCTCTTGAAAAGCAAAAGAGGAAAACCATCTAGCATCTGCTCTATTCATGGGAGGTACGCAGCTGAGCATGGCAGCTGCTTTGCTCCTACTCCTGAATAAGTCATTTACATCAGAATGCAGTCTGGTACCTGCCCCAGCTCATCTCGAATGCCTTGCATTTCACCAAAATCGTTTCCAGTTTGGTAAACTGGGTGCACTGACCAAATCTGTCACTGTTCTTCAAGTACTACAGCCTCCTTCAGACTGCTTTCTTGCTCACTTCTATTTTTAGCTGACATTGCAATGCAAAGTGTTAAAATAAACACATTCCTCAGTCTGATTATTACTCCTTAATCCATGGTTTAAAAAACAAATTAATTCTGCTTTCTGGAGCATACGATCCTGACTAACTGGGGTGAAATTTGTGTATCACAGCGCTGGATTTCTTCCGGGTTGCTGTTTGTACTACATTTTATCTCAAACGTTTTAAGGAGGGAGGTGAGACCAATACTCACTTGGAGCTGGAAATAAATAAAAGGGAAACATTAAGAAGGAAAACATTTCCAGATTGCTATTTGGAACTCATATTTCTTTATGTTATTTCGGCCACATCTTGTTAATACACTAATGAAATGTTAAGAAATTTCCTGCCCAGAGAAATCTTTGATGGTTCTGTTTTCTGCTCCGAGCTGAACATGCTGGAAGTGGAAACCTGCCCCTTTCCTAAGGGGGAAATCAGCCTTCTCCTCCATCAGAGAATGAGATGGAGGGACAGGGACCAGCTAAAGGGACTGGGACCACCCCAACCTGACACCAAGAGCCCCCCAGCTGCCCTGGTGGGCCCCGCTTTTCCTTTTCCCCCAGAGACAGCACATCCATGGAAACACTGCAATCTGCTGCATCACTTACACCCAGCTACTTCTGCAGCCTGAGAGAAGGGCAGTTTGTTAGGAACATAATGGCTGCTGTGTTCCCTCGGAAAAACCAGAGCATTTTCAACATGGAATGAAAGCGTTACAGGAGGTGCTTTTCCACTTTGGAGCCATAGTTTTCCATAAAGCATTATGGACTCCCAAGTGCTCAGACTACATGGGGATGTGTTAGTTCCCTGCAGGTGATTCCAATCCCTTCAAATTCCCAATGGTACAACTGTGTCAGGGCCAGACCCCCACGAATTGCTCTCACAAGATCAACCTTCAGAGTGGGCCAGATGAACCAGAACGAGAACATGCTTTGATCCCTACACAGGAGACTCCCAGATTTTGGGACTCTGCAGGTATCCAGGAAATGCCACCGCTCTGGGAGCTGCCAAGCCAAGCCAGCAACCTGCAGCTCCCAACGTGCATATTTACAACAGCAATTTTGTGCTCAACTCCCCTGCTGCAAATTTGCGTTGTGAAACTGTTGACAGCACTCCTAAAATCAACTACCCTCTCAACATGCTATCTTGTTTCCTCACATTGTAAAATAGTACATTACACAGTCTGACTCTGTGGTTCAAAATTATCTTTTTGTTCCCTACTACTCTATTTCTCAGTGCCTTGTGAGTATGAGTTCGTCAGAGCAGGAGTGATACTCCACACATCCAAAGCACGAGCCAATAACCCCTCTGCAGACAACTTTTCTGCCATTAGCAATAATACTTACCGTTTTTTAAAGTAATTTAAAATACTATTAAAATGCCTACCATTAGAACAGTCTCATTCAATAAACGTTACAGATGGTAAGACCAGAGAAAAAATATTCAAATAGATGCCACATGATTAACAATGACTAACATTGCTTATGACAGATCATTCCTACACAGGAAAAAATAGAAATACTAGAATTCTTTTCCTGGGAGGAGAAACTTCAGTCTCAGACAGAACAGATAAAAGCCAAAGCACCAACCCAACATCACTGCACAAGTTTGGAAGCAGAAATACTTCCTGCAGGAAGTGCACAAAAGGATCACATGGACTTACTATTTGTGTGATTCTCCACCCATTTATTGATCTGAGTAGCAACAGCTGCACTTTGGCTGAAATCTACATTCTCTACTTCGGCTTTAAAGTATTTTTTCACCAGCTGCAGGAATTTGTCACTGACATGAAACCCGTTCTGCACATAGAGGGAGTTGGCGATGTCCAGCACGTAGTGACTTTCTTCAGCAGTTGCCATGTCAGAAAGGTCCTTCAGGAAGGCAAACTCTTCACCTGGGGAAGGAAAAAACAGCTCCAGTGGTTCAGAAAGGGAAGTTATTCCATGACTTTTCTGCTGAAAATTCTCAAAGATGTTTTTTGCAAAGGAAAGCCATCTTTTTTAAATAAACTTCTTTCTAAACCTACACGCACCTTCAGATCTGAAGGAATAATCTCCAAGAACATATTACTTAGAGCCTGTTTTTCCTACTAGCTATAATTAGTCTAATTAATGAGACATTTGAGTCCTACCAGAGGCAAAGCTATCAATGGAAATCCTTTCTATACCAAAAGAGCAATTAAAAAAATTATTCTTACAGGTCCCATTTCTAAGCCTTGCCACCACAAATTCTTAACAGAACTTCTGTTCCATCCTAAATGCCACTTGTTTAAGGAAAAATGAACTTCAAATCTTGAAACTAAGGACTTCCCACAGCCTTTTCTATGCCATAAGCAGGTCTAGAATTTCTCAGAATCCTTACTGGGGCAGTACAGAATCCTTGCTGGATAATGAGGAATCCTGAATGGGATTAAAGCAGTCTGCTTTAAGATAGGAAGCTTGTACTGCTGCATCATATGCCTGAAGGTAAAATTTTTAATTTAAAACCCAACAAAATAAACCTTAAAAACTGATTGCAATGACATGTTCCAAGCAGAAATCATGGGAATGCTTTCACCGAGTGCTGCTCGTATCCAAGAATAGTGAACAGCCCAGAACAAATCAACTGCACAACCCCCTCAATTACAGCTAAGGGATAATTGATTAATGTTTCAGAGACAAAATGTAGAACTCAACTGGTGCTGCAGCCTCCACAGAGAGGCATCAGCTCTGCAGTGGTTCTGATCACAGTTTGATGCCTGTGCTCAGAAATTCCTCCCCAAGATCCTTTCACTGAAGACTCAGAAGTCCAGCACATTGCCTGAGTAAGAAATTCCATTCAGGTTTCAAACCACTTACTTGGATATCAATAGAAGCAATTTTGCTGAAACTACTGCTTTCCTTACCAGCTTTCACTATAATCCCTAAAAAGGACGTTCCTAAAAAATCTTCTATTTCTAGAGGCCAAGGCAAGTTTATTTTGCAGCAGAAACCAAGAAGAGCAGTGTGAGCTGCAGTTGTTGAAGATTCAAGTACCCCAGGCAGGGTTTTATGTCAGCATCTCTCAGCTCATGCAGAACCCACCTGTTTGAGCCTGCCCAGACCATCAGGGATACCAAGAAATCCAGTGATTAATAACCCGTGGACACGACCAGGCCACTCCCACCCTTGCTCCTGTTTCTCTAAGACAAAAAGCCCCGTGTAAGACATGATGAAAAGGCCTCACCATTCTTTAAGCTGTCAAACCCCAAGGAATGTCGAATTTCTTTCAAGGTGGTTCCATGGGCTCCCAGCTCCACCATTCCCATGGCTATGGCAATGCTCAGAGGGGAGAACAGGATGTTCTCATCCTCCCTCGTGGCTCGCAGCTGGTTGTAAATGTTCACAGACAGCTCAGCAATGGTTTCATCAGGAAAACTGGTCTTGAAGGCTTCGCTTTGCAAAGCAAGCAAAGACAGCAGGCCAAGGAAATACATGACTCGAGATTTCAAGATCTGCAAGATAAATTTTAGACAAAATAAGATTGTTTGAATAACATAAAATTCAACTTGAGAGAAAGAAGAATAGTCAATTTTTAAATCTTAAATCTGTGAGGGAAGAAAATCCCTAGAGTTCAATGCACAATGCAGTTATTTGGAGGAGACACTATTAAAACAGAAGAAAGGATCAATTTTCACACAAAAATAACCTCCTCCATCAAGTAACTGTGTTTGTGAAATCTTCCAGCCCCAGACCAACAGAACACTCATGGCTTCTATAGAAAAAGACTCCAAAGACAGCAACCCCTTCCCTACTTCCCTTTGGAACTGTGGCTGTTTCGCAATGCTGACCTGGAACTGGTTTGTGTTTCTGCACTGTTCCACCAAGAAGACCCATAAATCTGTTATTTCTTTCATTTGACCTTCTAGTAAGATGCAACTTATTTATCTAAGGCACTCTAAGCCCCCAACAGGTAAAACTGTTTCAAGCACTGTAAGAGAGCTCGCTGACACCCGTGACAAAGCTACTGTTCCCTGTTCCGTGATGTCGCTCAGTTGCAAAACACACGGCAAGCAGCCAAAAATTCTTTGAAAGAAAAAACAAATATCAATCATGCCTTAGTTACCAACTAACCCCCCTTTTGTTAGTAAATAACAGTGAGAAGTTGGGTAGCTCTGCTAGCTGGGAGTCAACCCCCGCTCAGAGAGCCTCGGAGGACAGAGGTACTGCACGCTGAGAAAGAGCCAACAGTGGGAACAAGGAGGGAAACTAAATTTAAAAAAGGGTTAGCACTGATGCTTCTGACTAATCCATCCTCCAGGCTTTGCTGAAATGCTCTGGGGTAGGCAACAGTTCTCACTCTACCCCAGTTTAGCTCATCTCACAACTACTGATAGTAGAATTCCAGCTCCTGGAGCAGTGCATGTGTAACTTCATCCTTCCATTTTTATTCTGCTTTAAACTGTGCTACCTCGGCATGCGACCCACTACTGCTGCACGTCTTGGGTGAGAAACAGCAACCACCAGAGCTCCCACTCCAACCCCTTCCCTCTGCCACTCTGTCTCTGAGACACAACAGAGCAAATCCTCCTGGAGCAGGGGGCTGGACGGGACAAGGCTCGGAGCTTTATCCACAAGTGTTTACAAGTTGTTGTGCCAGGCTGCAGGGCTGTCAGCACAGCACAGATTTGTGTGAATGCTGCTGTTCCGCTGAATCAATTTGCATGCAGCCAGCCCAAGTGCCTCTCCTTATGCTTCCCAGCAATCCTGGGGCTGCATTACCAGGGGTTTTATAGACATGACACAAAGTAAGCTTTATACAACATTTATATTCTGCATTTCATCTTCAAAGGCCTATGTAGCATTATCTAATTCACTCGCACAGCACTGAATGATCCATAATTTAAGTGTTATTACTCGCATTTTATAGCTGAGAAAATACAAAGAACAACAGGGTACACACACGTGCCTTGGCAGCCACTGGTGCCAGCTCTAGTTAACATTCCTCCTGTCCCCCAGCCTCCATCAGCCTTTTGTTTAGTCCTGAACTGAGAAAATTAAAGAGATGAACCAGTGCAGCAACCCCACATGGTTCAGGGGAAAAGGAGAGCCTTGCCTCTCCCCTGGCCCTCATCTCCTTTCCCATGATTCCTTCTATGTATGTAAGAAACATTCTCCTTTTCTTAATTCCCAATAAACTCTCATCGATGGTGGCATCACTTCACTTCTCTGGATTACTTGATCAATCTTCCTCTGATTCTTAGTACGATAGCAAAAATGTCCACTGAAGGCTCTTATTCCGTTCAGGAACAGCACAGATAAGTCTCACAAGCCTAAAGCAGCAGCTTTAATCCTTCTGCCTGCATGTTCCAGTGCACTGACAGAACCACCCAGCACTTCACCGTGCCCAGTGCAAAGCACCAGTCTGACCACCATTATTTATTTCCGAAACACAGAGACTTTTTTAATAACCCCAAACATTATCAACATACCACAAGCTTCCCCAATAACTTCTTTTCTCAACAGCAGTTCATTTTTTTAATCTATGCATTTATAAATTATTGACTTAAGGATATTAAGGCTTCTGTTATAGAAAATAACTGGATTTCTCTGTGATCATGGGCATTGTAGATGTCTTTATTTAAAAACCCTGGAGCATGCCTCTGCCAGTGTTACACGAGACTTCAGCCAGCACATCACCGTGATAGACTGAGCCCAGGTATTATTCTCTTATCCTAAAAGCTGCACAAGGCAAGAAAAGCTTAATAAACCTCCATCACACAGGTCTATAGTGGCACCAAAAACGGTACTCAGAAAACAGATAAGCAGGAGCTCATCTTTCTTTTGTTGAGGATGAGCCCAAATTTGGGAGCTTTCCCACCCTAATCTATACCAACAAGTTGTGCAGATCAGTGTGGATGCAATTACACAGAGAGCTAAAGCTTTCCCCACTCCTGGATCAAGAACAGCTTGAGCTCACTTTGAGACCTGAAGTGGTTAAAACAGATGTGAAATAAGCTACAGTTTTAAAAAAGGGAAGTTCCCCAGCCTTGCAGTTGCAGAGGCAGCTGTTCTGCACTCCATCACTGATCTCTGTCCTATGTACTACTGCCAGACGGGCTTAAATAACTGCAGAGGGGAAGGAGGAGGGAAATTTATACATCTTAATTAAGTGTTTAACATGCAGGTCAGACTGTCTGAATGCTAATAAAATCTTTGTTATTAGGCAATGCTAGAACCCCAACATTATACACAAATCAAAATCGTATTTCTTTGTGACCACTCACCAAAAGCTCCTCATGTGAAATAATTAAGTTGTATTACTTTTCATTATTTAGTTGGGCAGAAAATAGAGTAAGTACATCGATGGAGACAAATAAAATTTATACTGAAATGCTCTTAACAAGACAAATAACCAAACTTATGTTTTTAACTACATGCCAAATCCCACTGATGGCAACACAAGAGGCTGAAGTGTGCAGAATCTAAGTTCCCAGTAGGAATGAATTAAAACCAGATAATTTAGATTTCCTCCCCTGCCCTTCCACACCATTTTAGTCTAGAGAGGTTTCCTAATAAAGTTCACAGTGAAGGTCCCCATACAGATACCAAGGGGAAAGGAAGACAGGGAGAGAGGAATGAACACATGGACACAGGAAGAGGATTTATCAGCTCGTTTGCTGGCAATGCTCTCTAAAGATATTTGTGAAAATACAAAAATAAATGAATGAGTCCAGTGCAAGGGAAGATGCTTTAAAGCAGACTAAAGATCTGTGGGTGCTGGTCAGCAGGGAGGGGCTGTAAAACACCACAGACACCTGATCAATCCTTGCAGCCAGGGTGAAAATGGTCTCATCCCATCCATCTGATGGGAAATGTCCGCGGCAGATTTCTCAGCTCAATTCCTCTCACACGTCTGGTTCGTGCACACGCTGCTCTGCTGACAACTGGGAATGCAGCTCTTAATTATCATTCCAGCCAGAGCAGCTCCTGCTCCTCTGATCCTGCCTCACTTCGGGCTGGATTACTTTGGGCTGGTGCTTCTTCACGCAGGAGGGCTGGATCCAGCCAAGAGCTGAGAGTGGCTGTGCTGCAGCATCTTCTCAGCATCGCTCTCCAGGCAGAGCCGGGGGCACCCCGGTTTGTCACTGCAGCAGCACCGAGAGCATCTGTAAATGGCCTGACCCTATTCACAAACACGCTTTAAGCGAAGGAAATGAAGCTGAACATTATGTAATGCACATCCAGGAACTTAAACAGTCCCTGTGAGTATCATCAAACTTTTTACTCAGTCTTTTCCGTCTTCCTCAGACATCCCCGGTACAGTCTGCCACTGCTGATTTGCATCAGTGCAATCTGGTTAAATAATACTGCAGGCAGTGGAAAAGGAGTCAACGCCCCCACTGAACAATGTTTAAAAATCAAGAATCATCAGTTTCAAATGTTACTGTGTACATTTTGCTTTCATTGGCTAAATAGAAGAATAAAAAAAGCTGTTAAGAATACTTTCACTCCTCAGCCACACAGTTATTAAGGCCAAAGGTATTAATTTCTCATTTGAGGGTGTGTCAGACAGATTCTGAGTTTTGTCTGATTTCATCAGTTGATGCATGAACACCTCTCTCCTACCAGGCAATCAAGGAATCACTGCAAACAAACTCTCCTTGCCACAGCCTCTTCTTGAAAAACAGTTGTGTATCACAAATCCTCCCTTGCTACAGAGGTTCAGCAGTGTATTGGTTTTGTTCTGGCTTGCAGCTGTAAAGCACTAAACAAGATTCGAGATATCCATCCTTCAGCAGGTACTGGCATTGAGGTCACACCTGGTTCAATTCCCAGGAAACTTTTTTATTCAGCATTTCAGAAAACATCTGGAAAGGTAACATCGGTCCCAAAATTCAGCCCAGCACATTTCCCCAAGTGGCCACAACCAGCTCAGTGCTCCTGCTCGCCTGCCCTGGGGCCAGCCCAGATGTGCTCCTGTGCATGGGCACAAGGAACACCCATTCTTGTGATGTCTGAAGAAAAACATTCATCTGATAAATACAGGACTGCTTATCCAGCTCTTGCCTTTCCCCAGCAGAAGGCTGGGATGACTAAGAGGAAGCAGAACAAATTCGCCCCCTCACACCCACAAACTCTGAACTATTCGGTTCCAGTAAAATGCAAAAGGGGCAGGCGCTCTCTGTAAGCCGAGATATTTTGAGATATCCTATCAACAAACTCCAAGTGAGTTCACAGACATGAGGTACCATGAATTTTCAAACAGCGAGACCTGGACTCGGCGTAGGAAGGTGCCAAAAATTCAATTAAGGGTTGAATTCTAGTACCTTGTACTTGTCAGACAGGTTGAAAAAATGGGTTATAATTTCCTTTTCTTTTACACCTTTACAGAGAGTTTTATAAAGAAACTAATTTATGGCTTTAAAAACCTACCAAATAAAGCTGTGATACACTGCCTTAGTTCCTCAGCACACAGAGACTAAACTAAGATTAGTTGCCTTCAAGATTACTCTTGGCTACCTGCAAGCTAAACACCAAAGGTGTGGGAAGTACAAATGAGAAAAACTGCTGATTCCTGATCAGTGTGTTAAAAAAAAACCCTGGGAGGAAAGCAAGTGTGGTAACAGGACTGATTACATTGTCTCCTGTAAAGAGCAGCTGCAGGAGCAGACAGCAGTCTGGCAGAACAATTTGATAAAGCAACAGACGGATTTGCTCAGGGAACGAGACCTGCTGGTCAGAGGAAAAACCCACTGCGGATCCAGGTAGGAACTGGGGGATTCTCCTTCCCCTCAAACCCAACCAGAAGAGCATCGTGCTTGTGGCAGATGGATCACGGAACGATGTAAGGTTGGTGAAATTCAGCTACTACTGCTTTGCCAGTTGGTAAATATGACAATTGCTGAAGGCACCTGAATGATTTCTTGTTGGCAATCACACCTACCAGTAAATGCCAGAGACAGAGGCACCACCTAACTAATAAAAACAATTCAGAAAATTAACACATCTTAGAAAACGAACCCAGCCTCCTCTCCACAAAGAACTCCCCGAGCCCCAGCCGAGCACAGGGGATGCAGGAGCAGTCAGTGAGATCCTCGGCTGTTCCCCAGACCAGGAATGGTTGTCATGGCTACCCTGAAGGATGTGCAGAGGAGGCTCCCAGTGATGTCCATGATTTGCTCCCGGCTAGTTCAGGCTTGCCTCAGGCCCTACCACAAAAGGAGAACGTGGCTGCTACCACAAACCTCAAGCTTCTTACAAACCCACCTGATCCACTGCAGAGCAACGCAAGAATTGCATTTTCAGTCCCTTCTGCTTTGTCCGGGAATCCAGCCTGTCAGATTTTTGTTTGAAGATTGGGCAAAAATTGCACCTCCAGCCAGCACTACTGGAACAGAAGCATTCTCACCTCCAGAACATTGTGGGTTTACCACAGTAAAACCCCACAGAAGTAAGGCGACGCTTCCTCCCATCAGCTGCTCACTGTGCTCATCCATCTCCCTGTTCCTCCCCGGCACCCGGCCCCTCTCTCCCTCCAGCACAGGGACTGTGAAACAAAGCTCGAACCTGAGCTGGCTCCACCTGAGAAGTAATTTCTTTTCCACAGCCAGGGAAACAGGCAGGTGTCCAGGGGACAGCAGGGCAAGGGCACCAAACATCCTGCTGGGGAACCCGCAGCCAGCAGAGCTCACCCAATGCACTGGGATGTGCTCACATGGGGCTGCCACACAGAGCCTGCCTGGAGGTGAGAGCAGGCAAATCAAATACCAATTCTCACAGCAACAGATACAATTCAGGAGGTGTTACTGCTCAGAACCAGCAGAATACAGCCAAGGAAGTGGGAGAATAACAAAATGTCCATTAAATGCTTTAAGCTACAGCTATCGAGGACAGCGCAAGCAGCACATGCAGGGATCTACAAAGTACTTTGGGTATTAGAAGTGGTGCAGTCCCTGGAAGTGGTGACAATCCTGGGAAATTCTACATTCCTTTGACAGCAGGCAGGCACATCACTGCTCGCTACGACATGTGTTACATTTACCCAGCAAGGCAGCTCCTCCGTATTAGGGGATGTACTTACATTTTCCGTGCTGCAAAAAATGTTTATCCCTAAAAAATGTTTACTCTTAGCTTATGTGAGCATCTGACCTTGTCAAGCAGAGATTCTACAGACACACGTGGAATCACTGAGCTTGTTGCAATCTGTTTGTCTCAGTGCAATGACATCTAGATCTCAATCTGCACAAACACTTATTAATAAGTTGAGGATTTTATCACCATCTGTCAATTATGGTGTCATTGCCTTCTGCAGCAGGAAACCTCGAGGTTAATTTCATTAGAGAGCAGCACGATAACCATATAGGAAAACAGTGGGGCATTTAAACCTCCAGTATAGAGTGACTAAGACAAAGACTCATTCTATAGGAAGCGTTTGGACCACACTCAAGCCTTGCTGTCCAACACACAGCCAAGTCACACCCTTCAGGATTCTTTATTTCTGTTTTTTAAATGACCCCATGGCATCGGGAGCTTTGAAAAAAACCTGAAAGACAAATGGTACACTAAAAAATTTCATATTGACAATTTTTTTCCATTGAATCCCAAATGTTTTTAAACTTTCATGGAGCTTGGCACTGAGTCACTAACCTGCTGAGGCAATTATGCAAGCCAAAGTTGTCTTAATTGCGCTTCCTCAAGCATATTCCCTCAGCTCCAATTAAAAAATAAAAAGAGATGCTGAGAAGCCATGTCCAAAATACTTAAAATTGAATAGCCTAAAGCGAACATCTAAATACATGTCTAGACAATTAAAAAAGGTGGTCTTGTTTCCAAATCTACTGCTATAAGGCCTGCAATTGGGAGGACTCATATGCAATTTCTCTGTTTGTTTCTTCTGTCTAGGAGAAACAAATTTTTAGAAATAGTTTGGCAGAGTGCCTTATTTCTGACAGCTCCAGTGTGCCCCACAAAGTAAGAGCTATAAATAAGAAAACACAAAACCCACAAGCTCTGTGAAGGAGAAAATTTGAAGCATTATGGTACTTGGGGATTCTAAAGGTTCGGAATTGGGGGTGTGCCTGTGGCTCACTCAAGAAAGTCAACACAGCCTGACTGGAGAGAGCCTCGAGGTTTGAGACTGAAATACTATACAGGATCTGCTGTCAGCAGACCAAAACGGGCTCTACCTGGCAACTTCAATAGAAGCATCTTAATTAGGCACAGACCGGTTGGTTTGCTGGTTTTTTAACACCCCTTTCTGTTCCAGTGAGGGCTGTCGGTCCTGCACAGCTCTCTGTGCATCGGTCTGGTGGTGAAGATGCTGACCTGAGCTGCTGTGGAAGGAGGGACACTGCCCAGACAGGAG
>VWPU01008352.1:0-67565 GCA_013398955.1 Callaeas wilsoni | reverse complement strand
GAGGGGAGGGAGGGAGGGGAGGCGCTGACAGCGCCGTGCCGAGCCGGGCCCGCCGCCCTCAGCCCGCCATGGCCGAGCCTGCGGCCTCTTCCAGCTCCGGCGCGTCGCTGCCGCTCATTGAATCAGGTAACACCGCGGGCCGGGGTGAGGAGGTGCCGCCGGTGCCGCCATCTTCCTGCTCCCCCCTCAGGATGGGTCACGGCCGCCCCCCGGCTCATCCCCCGTGTCTCTCGCCGTGTCTCTTACAGAGCTTTACTTCCTCATCGCCCGGTTCCTGAGCACCGGGCCCTGCAGGAGAGCGCTGAAGGTGAGTCCGCGGCTCACCGGGGCGCGGGGACCCCGCGCTGCCCGCAGAGGGTCGGGGGGAGGTGGGAGCAGTCGCGCCCCCCGCTCTGGAGAAGCCGAATCGTGGCTTGTCCCTGACTCTGTGTTTTTTCCCTTCCCTCTGCAGGTGCTGGTGCAGGAGCTGGAGCAGCACCAGGTCTGTGTGGGCTCTGATGAAATCTTGCTGTAGTCAAAAGTTTCCTTTGCAAGTCATTCAAGTTTCTGCCGCTCTCTCAACTTTTCCCCCCTCAACACACATTGTTTTGGATGTGGTCTGTAATCCCTCCTTTCCCCTTTAACCGCTCACGGTTTTTTGTTTTTCCTTTATTTAGTTGCTTCCTAAAAGGTTGGATTGGCAAGGAAATGAGCATTATAGAAGTTACGAAGAATTGGTGAGACTTTTCTCTTTTAAAAAAACCCCTTTTATTTACGGTGATAACACTGATGTTAGCCCCTCTACCTTCAAGAGTAGGCCCAAAGCTTCACCTTCCTGTACCATTCTGGTCTGAACACTGGAGTTACTTTAGAAAGGGCCCTTAATTTCTTTACATCAGACTAACAAAAACACAAGCGGTGGTTTAAATTGAGGATATTGTTTACATAGCAGAGGTGGAGCTTGGCGTTGTGCAGTGGTACATGCCACTGCCTACATGCAGGCAGGAGCCAATCTACAGCGAGGTTTCATTTCGGCGTTTCAGGGGCCAGGTTGTGAGGCACGTTGTGATTTGTCGGTATTTATTTTCTGGTTGGTTTCTTTCAGCCCCCTCCAACAGATTAGGAAATGAAATCGCTGTTCAGAAACCGAGGGTTGGCAGTTCTGGTGCCTGTGAATGTGCTCATATGGCCGGCTCCTCGCTGGTCATGGCTTTGTTTCTAACGTGCTGGAAGGATGGGGGTGATCTCTCCACAAAATGTACTTTCTGCCCTTCCACGGCTGGTGCTGTGTGTTCTGAATTGTTTCTACAGAAGGCAGAGCTGTGTTTTGGGGTTTAATTTTGCTGCTTCTTAAATGGCAAAGAGTTTGGATCCCGCCAAGTGATGGCCTGGTGGTGCCTGCCCTGCCCAGTGTGGTTGTTATCCTGTTCTATTGTAGTTGATAGTGTTTCCTTTAAAGAGGTGTTTATCCTTGCTTTTTCCCACCTAAAGTTGAGGCAGTCCAGATTAATTGACTGATGGTTGCAGTGAACTCCCTCTTGTGAAGCACTTGAAGATCTCAGGATCATATTTGCATAGAGAAGGAATGAAATGTTGTTTAAAACATTTTCTTAATTAAGCATTGCTTAAAATGATAACTTTGATTCCATTTCCTTTAGTTGTCGTTGTGGTCAGTTGAGCAGGGAAGGTTTTAGATTAATTTAAGTCACTAAGAAGCCTGGCCTTGCTAAACAGGAATATTTTCAAGCACTGACTTGAATTTAGGCAAGATGAAAGCAGGATTAAGTTTAAAAAGAATTGTTGGGAGTTCTTTTGTTGGTTGATTGTTGGTTTTTTACCCTGTGTCTTCTGAGCAGGATGTTGGGAGGTACCACATATGGATTCTTCTCATTTCACAGCTGGTTTTTAACTGTGATTATTCTGCATATACAGTTGTCAGATTAATTCTTCAGCATGTGCTGCTTCTACCTCTTTTTCCTGCGCAGTTTAAAGAAAATCTCTGCACAGGGCAGTGCTGTTTCAGAATATCTAAATTAATCTTGTCAAGGTTTTAATTTCTGCTTTATGAGGGGCTCTGGGAACCTCTTGTCCCACTAGTCTCACTCTGAATTTGCAGAGACCACAGACAAGTGCAATCACGTGGTGTAATTATTTCTATTCCACTTTGCTCAGCGTGGAATTGCAGGTCTTTAAAATAACTGTTCCTTCCAAAATCTGAACAAAACTGCTTTAAAAAGGAAAGCAGTTGCAAGGTGTTGTATGCAAGGGCTGTATTTGGAAAATATCCTTATTGCTGATGGCATGCAAACAAAAAGGGTTTTAATGTTTGGCAGAAAGCACGCTGACCTTTCTGTCCTGAATGTTGTGGCTGGTACTGCTCTATACCAATTCAAGAGTCAAAATTGATAAAGAAATGATGTCAGACTGCATTTTGTAATCTTTGGGCTACCAGATACGTTTCTTATAATCAACCTTAAGCATCTGATGGGCTGATCTGCTTGGATAGGTTTGCCTGTGGGGTAATGGGAGCGCTTTTACTGATCTTATCACCTCCCACCTCGCCAGGAATACAACCTGTGCCCCGTGAGCTTTATACCTGGATTTTCTAATTAAAAACAAGTGCGAGGCTGTGACTTAAGTTGTACCTTCTGATGCTCAGCGTGCATTTGGGCAACTTTTTTGCAGCGTGTGGTATTTTTATTCCCACTGTTGTGACGAGGAGATCAGCCTCGTTAGGACACTTTGCTCATCCAAGCTCAGTCATTCGGCCAAGGGAGCAGCATCAGCAGCACGAGCTAGTTCTGCCTGTGTTCTCAGCTACCTGGGCAAGAGGCCACATACCTGAGCTGGTGTGGCCCCGTGCCTCTCCTGAACGGATTGGCTGGGAATTGCCTGGCTGCTGCAGGAGCAGCGTGGCTGCTGGGACTGACTGGTTTGTTCACGGCCAGGTCACAGTGGAGGAAGCGTGGGGCTGTTGATCCCAGCTGCTTCAGACCTCCCCAGTAGCTCCAATTTAGAACTCTGATGTTTTGCTCTACTCAAGGCTGTTTAAACTCTTACTTTGTTATTCTTTGACTTCTGCATTATTGTGGTTGTCTTGATAAGAATAAGGATTTTTTAGATTGAACCCCCAGAAAGAAGAAGGAGGGGAAAAATAATCAAAACCCGCACACATCTGTTCTTGTTTGAGACATCTGTGTGTGGGGGGGGGTGCATTTTTTAGGCTGCTTGATGCAGATAGTGTGGGATCATTCCTGAATGTAGGGATGACTGGTTTGATCCTTTGGTTTAAGGAAGTAGGGCAGACTTAGGCTGTGTAGTACTGGTTCTTCAAGGAAACTGTTTCCACAGAGATTGTACTCAAACCTGCTGGTTTGCAGTTCAGTGAACAAGTACAGGTAGTAGCTGCATAAATTCTTGTGCTTGCTTGCAACCACATTCTCTGTGATCTTGAGTTATGAGGATTTGAATTTTATTTCTTATTTCTAATACAAATAATTGGGTGAATTGGGCAAAGACGCTCAGTGTAGGGTGCCTCACAAGTGGGTGCCACAGGGGTGATTCCTGCAAACTTCCAGTAATAAAATACTGATGTGCAGTGAGTAACGTTACTCCAGTTACTTTTACTACAGCTCTCCCTAGCTTGAAGAGAATTTACTAGATCAGAGCTTAACAGAATTGATTTTCTTCTGTAAGTTGAACTTAAAAAAAAAAAAAATCTAATATACCTGTGGATGTTGATGCTTTTAGATTCATCTGTTTTTGCTGTACCATCCTTATTTTTAAACCTTAAATTTCTGTCAGGTGCTGTCCAACAAACATGTGGCTCCAGATCATTTATTACAAATTTGCAAACGTATCGGCCCTATCCTGGATAAGGAGATCCCACCCAGCATTTCCAGAGTGAATTCCTTGCTTGGGGCAGGGAGACAGTCCTTGCTACGGACAGCAAAAGGTATGATCTGCTCTCTGTTTGCAGTGGGTGTGATGCATTGTCATGTGTAGAGAGTTAAGGTTTGGGAATAGCGTGAGTAAGAAAGGCAGAACTGACACTTTGCAGGTGACCTCTTGGAATCCCAGGATGGTTGGAGTTGGAAGGGACCTTAAAGCTCATCCAGTCCCATCCCCTGCCATGGCAGGGACACCTTCCACATCCCAGGCTGCTCCAAGCCCCAGTGTCCAACCTGGCCTTGGGCACTGCCAGGGGTCCAGGGGCAGCCACAGCTGCTCTGGGCACCCTGTGCCAGGGCCTGCCCACCCTCCCAGGGAACCATTTCTGCCTAATATCCCTCCTAAACCTGTCCTCCTTCAGCTTGAGGCAATTCCCCCTTGTCCTCTCATCCAAGCCTTTGTGAAAAGTTCCTCTCCAGCTTTCTTGTAAACCCCCTTTAGGTACTGAAAGGGTCTTAAGATCATCTTGTTAAATAACTTCATACTAATAACTACTCATTACATTTCTTAGTAAATATTCATGAAAATGTTAAAAATCAGTTGAAAAGTTAGTTTCGTGTCGTGTGAACTGCAGGGATACCATGATTTAAGAGTAATTTCAAAGTTTGGTGGTTGGTTGTGTTGGGTTTTCCTCCTTCTGTTAGTATTAAATGGATTTTTCTCTTTGCGCTGTTTGTGAGAAGTTTTGGGGCAATTGGTGCCTGGTGTTTTGGTGGGTTAAATCCTGTGTTTGAGACCACCTTTAGATGGGCTCTTTGCTGTTTTGGAACTGCAGCCCTCTTGACATTTTTAACAAATACTTATGATGAACTTCAACCGTTTCTTTTTAAAGATTGCAGGAACACTGTTTGGAAGGGCTCTGCATTTGCTGCTCTTCATCGAGGCAGACCCCCTGAAATGCCTGTGAACTATGGCACCCCACCAAATCTTGGTAAGCTCCTCTCACCTCTCCCCACTGCTGCTGAGCACATCTAAAATACTGGTTTTACACACAGAAAAAATGGCAAATACAAGGAAACCTGACTTTATGAAATCTAGAAGTCATTTCTAATAACTCTTTAATATTGGCAAATACAAGGAAATCTGACTTTATGAAATCTAGAAGTCATTTCTAATAACTCTTTAATATTAATGGCGGCTGAATAAACCCAAGTTTTAGAACAGGCATGTTTGAAACACGATGTGATTCCTCTGTGTTCTAGTGGAGGTGCATCGAGCAAAGCAATTAACTGGATATGCCAAGTTCAGCACTTCATTCCCAGGAAGTATGTACCAGCATGTGAAGATGCACAGAAGGATCCTTGGCCATCTCTCTTCTGTCTATTGTGTTGCATTTGACAGGACTGGCCACAGAATATTTACGGTAAGCTGATGAAATACATCCAGCTCTGAATATAGTTGTGGATGATACAAGGAAAAGAGCTTGGAAATGGGTGTTGTGCTAAAAGTTCTGCAGATAAATATCAGTGCTGGTAAAATGTAGCTCCCTCGCTGTGCTAAAGTGGAACAGTTTTGCTGTAATTAAAGGTCAGAAGCACGTCAGAAGTTGTCCTTAATGAATATTTCTCTCTAGGGCTCAGATGACTGCCTGGTGAAGATCTGGTCCACTCACAATGGCAGATTGTTTGCCACCTTACGAGGACATTCAGCAGAGATTTCTGACATGGCTGTGAACTATGAGAACACCATGATTGCAGCTGGGAGCTGTGACAAGATGATCCGAGTGTGGTGTCTGAGGACTTGTGCACCGGTTGCTGTCCTCCATGGGCACACAGGGTCCATTACCTCATTGCAGGTATGGGGCTTTTGAACTGTTCCTACGTGTTAAAAACTGAAATTATTTCTCTGTGCCTGCCTGTGGGAGTAGTGAAATCTGAATGTGTAAATATTCGTGTCAAAACTCAGTAAAATCACTGGATAAACCTGCTTAAAAACAAGTAAATTCCTTGCTTCTCTGGAATTCCTGGGCATTTAACTGAAGATAATGGCAGGAATTCTTCACTTAAAGATCACTACCTATAATATTTGAGTTGTTGGAACCAAAGGGAATTTCTGGGAAATACCACGTCCTCCTGTTTTCTGTTACTGGAGACAAACTGTTGTGTGGGTGAGTTCCTGATCCACCGTGTGATTCCTACAACTTCTGTGATGTGGGTATTAGTTTTAACCTCCAAACCAGGAGTTATTTCAGAAGCAGAAAGGTGTAACGTGTCTGTTTAAATTTGAGGGTGGTTTGATACATGGTGTGCTCTTGGTGGTCCTTTGGATTCAGTCTGGTTTTGGCCTTTGGAACTCATTAATTAACACAGAAATTAGCTCATTATCCAGGTTTGGGGTGTTTTTCAGTGAGACCAACAGCTTGTGTTGAGGGATGAAGAGTGGCTTGTGAGCTCAGTACAAACAATTTTGCATTTTTCTCAGAAATGCTGCCTTTGAGAGTGATCTTCATACCTGCACTTTCTGTGGCATTCATCGCAAATTTTAGTTGGGTTGGTTTTGAATGCCAAAATATTTGTGGTGTTTCTTTTATTGTAATGTGTGGATTTTTTAATTTAAGCTTTCTTAATAATACCGTAATTTCAATATTTACAATTTTTATTACTTTTTCCAATGTTAGTAATTGACGAGCAGTTTAAACAACTTTTGTCTGTAAAGTTTTCCGAAGGGTAGCTCTGTGCATAGCAATAAATCTATGTCTTGAAGTATTTTTGAGGAATTCCTGTAAAATTCCTATAAAATTACTTGTGATGCTGAGTTACGCATTCAAACGACCTCGTATCTCATGCTCTGCCTAATTATGGATTTCTAAAGTACACCTGTCTATTCAAACTTCCCCTTTTTCTCAGTCTGCTCTGCTCATTATTTCATTCATTGACAGGATTTTCAGTGTATGATTGTGGTTAGTGCACACATCAGACCCAAACCACTGAAGGAATTGGTTTTTTTAATGCAGTAATTGAAACACAGACCACAAACTTATCTTAAAGCAGGGGAGATATTACTTTGTAAACACTAAAAATGAGAATTACCAATGAGTGCTCCGGCAGTTTGAGGTGAAAAATCCAAAATAAATTGAGGTTTAACATTAAGTTGTTGAGAAGTTCATGAACAGTTCCTAAATCTCAGTTTCTGTGTCTGATTTTACTTTCTTCTCTGTAGTTCAGTCCCATGGTGAAGGGCTCCCTGCGATACATGGTCTCGACTGGTGCAGATGGAACTGTTTGCTTTTGGCAGTGGGATACAGATTCCATGAAATTCAAGTATGTGAAGGGTTTGCTGATTAACCTTTGTGCCATCCTAGGCTTGAGTAAAATAAGTCAGGTGCTTTTCACTCTGCTGGGTTTTTGTGGTAGTAAAAATGCTGTGCAAATACTGTGTTCCATAATCATTTTAAAGCACCGGAACCAACTCTATCCTTTACAGATTTGTGTTGTTCCACTGATTTGGGAGATTAGTTGGGAAATACATTAATTTCTTTCTTCACTAAAAGTACAAATGTAGGACAACAGGAATGGCTGGAAACATATTCCAAATATTTTGGAAAGTATAATAAAGCTTGTTGTTGGTGCTGATTTTCCAACAGTCCTGTAGTTTTAGGATGTTTCTTACAGAACTTGCATGCAGGATGTGTGTGTTCAGGATAGTTTTCAATGTTCAATATGTGATTACTCTGTTTGTACCAAAAAAAAATTAATTATTACCAGAAAGAAGAGCTCTAGGATAATCAGTGTGTGTCTGGTGTTGTGTCACATCATGGTGGTTGGTATAAAATGCTGCATGTTTGAAGAAGCATCCCTTGACGTTTTGAAATGCTGCTAAAAGCTGAGTTTTGGGTGCCGTGGCCAATTTCCAACGTCTTTTCTTTTTAAGCACCAAGCCAGTGAAGTTCACAGAGAAGCCCAGACCAGGGGTTCAGATGCTTTGTTCTTCCTTCAGTGTGGGTAAGTCAGAAGGCATTCATCCTTGTGATTTCTTCTTTCCTCTCTTCTAAAACTTGGTTGTGACAGCTTTAAAATGGACAAAACCTGTAGCCGTGAGTAAATAACTGCACAGACGTGCATTGTGAGCTGTGACATAATTAAATCATGGGACTTCCCTTAGCTAACAGTGAACGACTGTTGAAGACATTGGCGATTTCACAGAAGTAAAAGTCACCTGATGTGTTTCCTTTTTATCTGTCTTTACTGGGTTTTTTATCTTTCTTTAATCCCCTGGTGCAATGTCAGGGATTGGCAAAATGGGTTCTCTAAGATCCCACAGTCCCAGCAGTGGAAGTGGTTCCTGCCAGCAGGAGCTCCTGATCCAGTGCTAGGGATGGTCATAAATATCCTTCTTCCTTAAGGATCCAGAAATGGATCTTTAATGTGCTTCACTCCTGGCTCGTAGTTTTCTTTCACTCAGTTCATGTGACTTTCAGAAATAAAAAGCAAATCAAAGTGCAGCTTGTTAACATTGTCAGGATAGAGCCCTGGCTTGTGCTGGGAGGGGTTTTTGGACATTTTGCTTGTTTGGGTTTTTGGGTTTTTTTGGCAGCACTTAGATGTAGATCTTGGAATTTCTGCCACTGCAGCAGAACACTGGTGTGCTTACCCTGGAGTACTTCACTTGACTGGTTTACTCACATTTCAACCCAGTTTTGTTGCAGTTCACTTGCACAAATGAAGCAGAGGCCACAGTGAGAGTCATCTACATAATTCTAATTATCCAGAGCCGTATTCCCCACCACTGAAGTCTTCTCTGTGCAATTTAATGTTAAAAGTTCCAGTATTGCCCTAATGATGTCTTTTAAAATCTTTGTAACACTGATTTATTTTTACTATGGCTGAGAACCCATTCTGGGGTAAGAAAGGGATTTCCTTCCATGGATGTGTGTCAGTGGAAGAGCATAAAAAATGTGCCATTCTTCAAATAGTTGTGGGGGGTTTTTTTTTATTTAAACCAGGCCTCTGAGAAGTGGTGGTGACCTGTTTTAATTTCTTCCACAGCAGGTTAATTATTGCTTGATTTTTACAGGTGGTATGTTTTTAGCAACTGGCAGCACTGACCATGTCATCAGGATGTATTTTTTTGGCTCTGAAACACCTGAGAAAATAGCTGAATTGGAAAGTCATGCTGTAAGTAATTAGTTAATTAGTCATTTGAAGCAGTATTGAAATCAGAAGGCAATAGTACGAGTGGGTTTTTAGCAATGCTCTTTATTCATTTTGTTTGCCTTAATATGTTTCCTCTACTACAACATCTGACTTTATTTTTGTTGCATTGATAAGGCTTGATCAGAAGACTTTCATATCTGAAGAGAGAGTGTGTTTTTTCCTGCAGTTTTTATTGTGATAAAAATGAGTAATTGTTTATTTCTTCCAGGAAAGTGTAAGTAGGAGTGGGAACAACAGGTTCCTCACCATTGTAGTTGACTTGTTTATTGTATTATTACTTATTCCATTGTACTGGAAATATATTTAAATATGATTCAGTTGTCAGCCAGGTTATTTAATCTGTTAATCCTTCGTGTTTAATTCAGGCAGTTTTTAAAAGATGCATTTTAAATGCATTAATGGTTGGTGAATCCTGGGAAGTGTTTGGACTTGGTTTGCCTTGCAGTTAAGACTCTTAGAAATTATACATTTCATTTTTTCATTATTTCAGATTTTACTAAGCTCAGAATTGTCAACATATTTCCTGTTTAAAAAACAGAATTTCTGACAAACTCTACTTTTTCTTACAGGACAAAGTCGACAGCATTCAGTTTTCTAATGGTGGGGACAGGTATGTTGAAAGATGCTGAAATAAGGACAAAAAATACATTATTTTGGAATTAAGAATCTATTACTGGATGTTCCTAGTAAGAAAAATCTACTTATTTAGAACTCAGAGGGGAAATTTGGACTGATGCAGGAACATAATTAAGCTTCAGCTGTTTCAGCTTTCTGTTAATCTATGTTAGATGATATTTTTGGCATGGCTGGGGTTTTATTTACCTGGAGGAATTTTAGCACTTTTTAATATACCCAGTGTGTTTGTGGCCTTATAAATCTCCTTTTCTTCCTCCTTTCCTTGAATTTTCAGTAAGTTTTGTATAGGAAATAGAAAGAATGCTGTTAAAATGGTCAAAAATAAATTATAACCTTTTCAACTGATTTGTTCTTCCCTCTACTTTGTATCTGAAACTCTGCAATTACTTAAAATACTTCATTAAAATACTGCACTGAGGAGGAGTAGAAGATGAAGTTGTGAATTGAGTTAAACTTGGGAACTTGCTTCTTTGTTCTTCGTATTTTGACAACTTTATTCAGGTTTCCTGTTCAGAAAAACTCTCTTTCCTGGTTTTCTGGAAAGAAAGTTAATGGAAGGAATTCTCTTGAGCACAAATTGAAGACTTCACCTCTTATCAGTCTTCCACTGCAAAATTTATGTTGTAGTGGTGTGTAACTCTGAATACACTTTAAAGCAACTTTTTTGGAGATAAATGTATTAATTTTTAACACTTGTTCAGGTTCATAAGCGGCAGCAGAGATGGCACAGCTCGGATCTGGCGTTTTGAGCAAGCAGAATGGAGGAGCATTTTGTTGGATATGTCTGATCGACTGCTGGGGTAGGTGAAGTGTTCAGTTCTTATTTCCTGTTGTGTAAATTCAGAACGATTGAAAAACACAGTTACTCAAATGAGAGTGAGGCTGAGCAACCTTCTGGTCAGGTTCTGTGGCCTTGGGAGGGGGTGAGGTGAGTGTTCTGCTGATGTAATAATTGCTAAATTTGAGTCTGTGCTTTCATAAATTCATAGGTGTTTGCGAAGCTTTCAAACGTACCCTGTACTAAATTTTACTGCCTCTTTTCAGGGGAAAAAAGTGAACAGAAAGTGCAATCTACCTTCTCTATCTGGGTTTTAGTCTGACACCTGCTGTGTCATGGGAGAAATATTTTTAGATGAGTGAAAATAAAGTAGGTGGTGACCTATTTGCAGGAGAGGTTATGACATGGAATAGGTGGCTTTCCTCAAGGACTGATCTCGCTGACAATTCCCATTTTCTACTTCGAAAAAAGCGAATTAATGAAATGCTGGTGGCACCCAGTCTGAGTAATGTCATTAGAGATGAAAATCAGGATATTATGTGGTGTTGGATAAACCTGAAGGGGGAACAAGTTACAGGAGTACAGAATGCTTGGTCACCTTCCATAGACGCTGAACAGAAATTAATTCATAGGTGATTAAATGAGATTTTAATTAAATTATTTGTAGATGATTAAATTAAAAACCAAACCTAGAGCACATGACTTGATTGGAGGGTGATTTCAGGCTTTTCCTGTGATGAAAAAGACCATGGAAAAAGCCATGAAAAAGCCTAATTTTACAGAGAAAGGAGGAGTTATTAATATTTGAGATTTGACTGTGGCTGTGTAGTGGAGAATCTTTGTAAGAGAGGCCTCTGCTTGAAGTGGAATACAGATAACCCCATGTGAAGGTGTTTCAAGGAAAATTTACTCCTTCACTTGACTGAAATGCTGAGCAGCAGTGTTACAGTACCCTATAAATGGATTTTGGGGAGAGAATAAGGAAATAGACTGAGGTTAAAACAAAATATTATCTTTACTATATTTCTGTTGGGACTCAGAAGAAAAATGCTTAGCTAATGTCGAGATTGGCTTCAGAATCAGGTGGTTGGAAAAGCTGACTGTAAAAAGTCCAAAATTTTAAAGGATTTATATTAGGACTTTAATTGTAGAGGAGCCAAGATTCCATGAAAAAGGAAAGCCTTTTTGCCTTGTATCTCAAATGGGAAAGAGATTATCAAGTCCTTTAAAACTTAAAAATCCAGATTTGCTTTAAATGCAGGATTTTGTGGACAAAAGTTTCAACCCAAATTTAATTCTTCGCTTCCTTTCTGTTGTGTGATTATTAACACGGGCAAACAGGTTATTTTTCTGTATTTTGATATTGAAATGGATTAATTAAAATATATCAATATTTATAAAATACATCTCTGACCTATTTGACTTTTTAAAAATAGTGACACTTGTGCAGAAGAAGACAAATTCATGAAGCCTAAAGTAACCATGATAGCTTGGAACCAAAATGACAACTATGTTGTTACAGCTGTGAATAATCATCTGCTCAAAGTTTGGAATTCCAGTACAGGGCAGTTGCTCCATGACTTGGTGGTATGGAATTTTCCTTGCTTTTGGAAGTTTCTCCTGGAATTGCAGTGGCATGTGCATGCTGAATTCATAATTAGAGCTGATTAGTCTTGGAAGCTCTGTGTGAATGGCACAGCAAGCGTGGTGTTCCTTGGAATTCTTTTAACCAAAATTTGCTGCTTCCTCCTGCTTTGGGCTTGCCCCGTAAATAAAAGGAACAAATAAATGCGGAATAAATAAAAGTTTTTGTGTAGTAACTTGGCCGTTGAATAATTCACCACCCTTTGGCAAAAGCTTCGTATTTCTACAGCTCTTGCTTAAATCTAGAAAATGATTACCTTTGGAATGCTCAGGTCTTTGTGGCTGCCTGGGGTTTCATTTTCCAGAGAGGACAGCACGGGCTTGGGGCTCTCCTGTGAATACCCTGCTGATGTGGGTTTCCTTGTCTGCACGTGATGTGCAATTTTGAATTGCAGGGCCATGCAGACGAAGTGTTTGTCTTGGAGACCCACCCTTTTGATTCCAGGATAATGCTGTCTGCGGGTCACGATGGCAACATCTTCATATGGGACATCACCAAAGGCACCAAAACAAAGCATTATTTCAACATGGTAAGAGCTTCTTTAAACACAGTTTGTTCTCAACACACAGCAGTGTGTTCGCTACCAGCTTAAGGAATTGCCACCAACACTCACACCCCTTCACTTTTAGGAAAAAAAAATCCAACTAACCAGAGAGAAAAACCTTAAACCAGCAAAATTTATGAATTAAATTTTTTTCTTAGTGCTTTTTACCTTAGAATTTCCTGATTATTGTAGCTTTTCCATGCTTTGTTACTGAAGATCGTTATGCACTTCATTCATATTAATTATTTTCCTCAGCTGAGGTGAGGTGCCAACTGAAAGGCTCTGTTTTAGACCATTGTTTCAAGACTCTTGTGGACAGATACTTTAATTTTCCTCTGTCTTAAAATTTGTAATCTTAATATCCATTGTCACAGTGCTGGACAGCTCATTGTTAACACTTTCAATCAGATTATTTTCTCTGAGACTTTTTTTAATCTCTTTTTTCCTTTCTAGTCAGTCAATAGCAAAGAGATTTTTTTTAATTTTAAGTTCTAAAATTCTCTGGGTTTGTGTACAGAGTTGTTTAACAAAACCAATCTATATTAGCTCCAGTTTACTTCAGGCAGTGTGCTGACAGCTAAAAAGCCTCCGAGAAACACATTTATTTCTTTATTTTATTCACTGAACAGTAACTTTTCATACCCTCTAGTGCATCTTTTAAAATTGGTTCAGGACTTAAATTCATGTGTCAAGGGGAGAAGAAATACACTGAAATAACAGAATTGTTTGTGCCTTAATGGAGGTATTTAGGGAGATGCATGATGGTTTTGATAGAGTAATTAATTTTTGATGCTTATGGTTTGCTCTGGAAAAAAGAGTCAGATAATCTTGAGTGTTTTTTTTTCCTTCAATCCAGATTGAAGGCCAGGGACATGGAGCTGTTTTTGACTGTAAATTTTCACCAGATGGGCAGCATTTTGCATGTACAGATTCTCATGGACATCTGCTGATATTTGGCTTTGGCTGTAGCAGGCCTTATGAAAAGGTGGGTTCAGATTGGATCTTTTTATCAGATCTCTCTGTCGAGTTTCGAACTGAAATTTCCTTGTTACATTCATTAATTTAAAAGTTCATACATAAAAAATATTTTGTGTGGTTACAGGAGCTAAATATAATGGATTCCTTGATGTCTGTAAATTGTCCTGCTTATATGATCCTGGCAGAGCAGAAAAAATGTCTTAATATTCCCATGGGAGTAGCTCCCAAGAATGTTCCTGGAATACATTTTCATCTTGGAGACAACTAATTCTTGTTAATTGTTCAACATCAAAAATGCTTTTATTCCTAATTTCTGCTGGTTTATCCTGCAGTTCTTTAGGCCTTTCCTCAAGCCCAAATTCACTGTAGTTGATTAAATTAAGCAAAAATAAATTATTCATCCAGCGTTGTGGATTTTGAAATACTAGAAAAATGTGCACAGGATAAATGTTCTGCTTTTTTCAATCTATCAGCCTGCTTCTTTTTTGTTTTGATAAATACACATTTCTTCTTTTCTTTACTTCCTCTCTGTTTCTTTCAGGTTGCAGTGGTAGTTCCACGTGTATCATTTTAAAGAATTATCTTTTCCTTGCTCTACATTCTTAGCTGAAATTGAAACTTGTTCTCTTCATCTTTCCCATCATTGCTGGCAGCAAACATTCTGACTGTGATCTGATACTTACATAACCATTTTCCTTCAGCCTCATGGACTCAGCAGACTTCCAGTTGTAGAAAAAAACTTCAGGAGGATATAGATTAAGAAAGAAATCACGATTAAGAAAACTTTACTGTGAGAGCTGATGTTGAGCTTTAGCCAAAGATTTCCTTGCAAGGAAACGTAGGGACCACTCACTCACGAGTTGGACTTGATGATCCTTGTGGGTCCTTTCCAAATCTGAATATCCTGAGATTCTCGTAATTGTAGGGGGGAAAAGTAGAATGAGAGATTAATATTTTTAAGTGTAAAACTGTTTTTGCTTCAAGCTACCTCAGCTTTTTGTTTCCTGAAAGAATTTTGTTGCCTGCAAAAGCACTATCAAAAGTTGCAGTACTGCAGCACTCATCCAGGTTAACTGAAGTTACGCATAACTCTTCTAATTGGGAACTTGCCCTTTCTTTTACCTTTAAGGAGATTTTAGATACTTTACTGCTTGTTCTTTGTCCCTTAGCCTATTCTTGTTTTCAAATTGCTCGCATCAAAATACCCTTTTTTCTAGATTCCTGATCAGATGTTCTTCCACACTGACTATCGGCCACTGATCCGAGACTCCAACAACTACGTGCTGGACGAGCAGACTCAGCAGGCCCCGCACCTCATGCCCCCTCCCTTCTTAGTGGATGTGGATGGAAACCCTCATCCAACAAAATATCAAAGATTGGTGCCTGGAAGAGAGAATTGTGCAGATGAGCATTTGATTCCTCAGCTCGGATATGTAGCAACAAGTAAGAGTATCACTGAAGCATCAGTATCAGTAGGTTATGCACTAATTCTTAAGGGGACATCAGCAATTTAAAGATGCCTTTTTTTTCACTTGACATTTTGTATTTATGTTCAGTAAAGATGCTGGAAGGTCCCATAGTGAAAACGATTTAAACAGGCAAAAAAAGATCAATTGTTGAAATGGATGTTGCAGTTCTTTTCTGCGGGCAGTGACGTGCACAAGCTGTGTTTGTTTGTACATCCCATAAATGGCTTACTTGGAATAAATAATTGAAATAATTTCATTCATTTGATCTGTTTGCTAGGTGACGGAGAAGTTGTTGAGCAGGTGATTGGCCAGCAGACAGTTGACCAGGATGAGCCAGGCTTGGAGCCCAGCATTCTGGATGGGATGATCAGACAGCTGCAGCTGGAACAGGATCAGAGAACCGGAGCTGATCAAGAATCTGCTCCAAGTGGCCCCCAAAATGGGGAGGGAACACCCAGGAGAGGTTAGGACTGCTGATAAATTCTTCAGTAATTGTTGTGTTGCCATTTTTATTGTGCTGGGTGAAATACTGAAACAGGTTTTAACTTCGGTGTGGTTTTGGGAACTGATACTCCTTTAACATAGTGATATGTGGTTAAGATGTTTTTATTCATTAAAACATTGCTGCTCCTGTGATTAAATTACAGAGCCTTTCACTTTAAAAGGAAAAGGGCATTAATAACATGCAAAATATATACAATAGAATTTTTTTGCAAATATTTGTTATTTTGCAACTTATATTTGCAATGTAAGTTATTTTTGCATTCCTTACTTTTTGCAAAGTAAGTATTGTGCCATTATTCAAACTGGTTTCTCCTGTTCCTTCTTTACAGATTTAAACAAGACACTTTCCTGAGCTGAGCTGTGTCCTTGTAGTTTTAATTATATAATATTATATAGATGAAAAAAAAATTATTATATATTTAATTGTATGATCTCAGCTCTAGGAAAAGTGCTTTTTACACCCTCACAATAAATATATAAATTATTATATATTTAATTATATGATGTCAGCTCTAGGAAAAGTGCTTTTTACACCCTCACTAGCCTCAGAGCTGTCTGAAATAGTTCAGAAGAACCCTTCGGTCACACCACAATTCCTTTCACTGTGAGGTGTCTGGGAAACCACTGGATGTGGCACTCAGTGCTCTGGTCTGGTTGACAAGCTGGTCATTGGTCAAATGCTGCATCTTGGAGGTCTTTTCCAGCCTAAATGACTCCGTGATTCTGTGAAAATAGTAACAGAAATAACCACTTTAAAAGTCTGTGTAATCTCACTGTGTTTTCTACAAGACACGTAATCCCCTGAAGGCTACAAGTCACGTACATACAGAGATAAAAATCCAGCAGTTACTCACTTTTTTTACCTTGTAGCAAGAAACAACGAGCTCCCAGTTCTCTGCAGCGTGGCAGAAAGGTTTTCCTTTGTGTGTTTCAGCTTTCAGAAGGCCGAGTTTGGACATCCAGTCCCCGCCCAACATCGGGCTGCGGCGCAGCGGGCAGGTGGAGGGCGTGCGGCAGATGCACCAGAACGCCCCGCGCAGCCAGATGGCCACCGAGAGGGACCTGCAGGCCTGGAGGCGCAGGGTCGTGGTGCCAGAGATCCCCCCCAGCTTGCTCAGGTGTGTCAGCAGCCTGCAGGCAGCCCTAGGGACAGCACAGCAGCTTGGTGTGTCTCAGTGGAGAGCTCTTACACCAAAGGTAGAATGGGTGCTGTTGGAATAGTTCAGCCTTGTGGGCAGGTGTGCTTAAAAACTCTTGATTGTAAGGTCCATTCAGCGAGAAGAAAGGGAAGTTGTCCAGTTGAATGATTCTCCCCTATTTTCAGTATTTTAAATCATCTTCCAGGCCAGCTAGGTCACCTAGATTCTTGCTTTCTCCAGAATAAAAGATACAGGTTGAAATTATTTCCATGGAAGAGTTGGGTGAGGTTGTGCTCTGCCACGCTGCCTGCTGCTTTGCCCTGCCTTGGCCTGTCCTCCCAGGCAGCCACCCTCACAGGAGAGCAGCATCTGGTCCACACAGGGGCACGTCTGGCCCGAAGCCGTCTGCAACAAGCAGTCTCTGGGCTTTGGTTCGGCAGGAGCGAAGACAAGGAGGAAAGAGTTGGAATTTCTGTAGCTTTATTCCAAGTTTGATGTCTTGAAGGGGAGCTCACAGAAAGAGCCCTTAACTCTTTGCAACAAGCAGTCTCTGGACTTTGATACGGCAGGAGCGAAGACAAGGAGGAAAGAGTTGGAATTTCTGTAGCTTTATTCCAAGTTTGATGTCTTGAAGGGGAGCTCACAGAAAGACCCCTTAACTCTTTGGTTCCATGTTTTTATAGGGTACAAAGTGAGGGAGGTATAATAGAGACAGCCAATGCAAAGGTGACACGCGTGACACAGAACTGATAGAAACATCTCAGGGGAGGAACTCAGCCTAAGTTACAAATGGTAGTACAGCTCAAGATAATCTTGAAACACACTGTCATGTGAGAGGCCTGAACTACTGAAACAAAGAGAGGAGGCAGGCACAGGTGACCTCAGGGGTTAAGAATTTTTATCCTTTGAACCTGTCCTCTGAGGCAGAGTCTGGTGCAGTGAAATGAACCCATGCTGTATCACCCCAGATAGTCTGGGTCACTGCAACAGGGCTCTCTGTGAGACTTTTGGAGGTGATGAGCTACGACCACTTGAAATGCTAAACCAGTTGCTTTCATAAGTGCTATCAATATTCATCTGTGAAAAAGAGAATTGATAGCTAAACATCTCTTTTTAGAGGCACAGCCATAGCTGCTGCCACATCTCTGAGGGTTTTAAGAAGCATTCCCAGTGTTGGGAGGTAGAATGATTGCAAAGAGAAAAATGTGAATTAAAAAATGAGATTGAAAATGTGGATTATATTTTGATGTTCAGAAGGAAGACTTTCTTAGCATCCATATTTTTTACTCTTATCTGGAAATGATAGGATGGTTTAGAGTTATTTGAGCAACATTAACATCTGAAATTAAAAACGGAGTGGAATTAGGTGTGAGAGAGATCCCTTGAAGACACCAGCATTGTCAGAACAGGTGTAGAATTAGATTTTTATGGCTTTCTTGTAGGAAACAGGAAGAATATCGGATTGCAAAAGGGGAAGAAGAGAGAGATCTTTATGCAGCAGAGAAGAAAAAGTCATTTGAGTCACTGGAAAAGGTATGTGGCAGCTTCTGGAAAAGTAAGCATTCTGTGCCCAAGGACAAGTGGTGGTGTAGAAAATGAAAGCAGAGGTTTCTGGTATGGTCTTCAAGGACCCTGATGATTCAGCTCCCGGTCATTGCAGGACAAGGTTTGATTTATATTTATGGATACCTAGAATTCTTTCTGCTTTCAGTCTTGCCTGCTTCTGTCTAAGGTATTTGGGAGCAATTTTTAAAGGCAGGGTGGCTCTCAGGCCGTTCTGCTTTGGGTGCAGTTACACAGCTATTGCAGGTCCTGCTAAAGCACTGAGGTGCAAGTGAGAGCATTCAGGGGCCTGTGTTTGAGGAATCACAGGCGGTATTGCTGCTCCCTTGTCATTTTACTTCAGTTAACAATGTTTTCTATGGGGAAACTTCTTCAGACTTCCCTCCTTTTTCAATGAAAAAATGCTTTTTTCATTGCCTGCTCTGTGGGAGAGATTGCCAAGAAGGAAACATTGGTTATTGTGCTGTTTTTATAAGATTGTTGCCTGATTTGCTGTGTCTTACAGTACAAAACAATTTGACACAAGAATTCTACTTCATGATTCCCTTTACTGAGGGGAGTTGGAGGATTGAAACAAGATGATCTTTAAGGTCCCTTCTGACACAAACCATTCTCTGCTTCTATAAGTGCACATTGTAGGCAGTTAATGTCTTGATTCTGTACATACATTTATCAGGTGATGTGCATGGAGCTGTCACAGTAGTTTATAAAGAGCAATTTCTTAGAATAACTAATAAATCTTAAATTTGGAACAGCAAATTTTAAACTTCGGGCTTACATGAAAATTATTTCTTGTGAAAGGGAGTTTTCACATAATAATGCTGTCTCAGTTATTGCATTCAGGAGTGCTTTCAGCCACCCTTTTCCCCTCATAAAAGTTTGGCACGTGAATATTTGTGTTTAACTCCTGTTTTTTCCCTTCTTTATAAATTAGAGTGACTCTGAGTCTTCATTAATCCAATCCAAGCGTAGACTGCACAGACGGAAATATTCCAACTACAGAACACGAAATAACATTGAACAGCTGGAGTCTTCTGAGGAGGAAAGGGACAACTGCTTTGGCTTGATAGAGCAGGTAAGTTCTCTTCTGAGTTTGGATTTTGAGCCTGAGTTGCTCAATAAATGAAATTTCTTGTAAATCTGCCTTTTCTCTGTTAAGCAAAGAAAAAACTCCACCCCTTCTTTTTCCAGAGAAAGTATTTCTGTAAGCATCATCATTGTTAGTACTTCTCAGACCTGTTAGGTTGTTTTAATAAAGTCAGTATTTCCTGTCCTTTTATAAATGGCTGGACTGGTTTTGCTGAGAATCTTGTAACCAAATCCACAGCGCAAGGCAAAAATCTGATGGACAGCCGGTTGGCTTCAGGTGACATTTGGATTTTAGATGTGTTTTGATGTTTTTCTATGGACGTTTTGGAGGTTCTTGCTAATGTGATTCTTCCACAGGGTCTGTTTCTCTTGGCTTGGGGTGACACAGGACTTTGCTGTGGGTAGCAGGAGCTTCTTGGCTGTGTCTGATGTGTTATCAGACTCTCTAAGTGGGTGATAGGGCTGCTCGGACTGCCCTTGTCTTGCCTTGCCCACAATGAAATCGTTTTAAACTGGGAGAGGGAGACGTGGAGGGAGCCAGAAGCTCAGGCTTGTTGGACCAGTCACTTTGTTAAGGAAGAACAGTGAACAAAAGGGAGGATGTTCAGGACAGGAGGAAATCTTGCAAGTAAAATGAGGAATGGTATTCCCTGGAAGCTGACTCTCCTTTCCTTGCCTCTTAATAAAGAATTTCAGTGTGGCTAAAAACAATAAATCAATTAAATGGAAGGAAAAGTTCAGTGAATATTGTCCATCCACACAGTGTATGAGCAGGTTTCTGTGAGAGGACTGTTAGCTTTGTTACTCTGAACATGACAATCAGTTGGACTAATTCAAACACTTGAAGCTACAATTGAAATCTCATGGGGTTTTCTACTATTTTTAATTCTTTTGCTTGACAACATGTAACTTGACACATGAGCCGTGCATCGTACTGACTCATTTCAGTGATGCAAAACACATTTAAAACATTATATTAATGCAAATAATTTGATGAGCAACAATCAGGAAAAGTCATATATTTTAGGGTATCTCTGTTGTTTAGTGTTGCATTTAAATACATGCATGAGTACTCCAATTAGTACTTGGTCAATCAGTTGATACTAAAAGGAGGGAGAAAAAACCCTCACCTGATTCCAGCTGGCATAACTAATCAAAAAAACCGTAGCAGTGACAGAACATCCCCTTGTGTGTGAGAGAGGATGTGATTGTTTTTCTTGATCTGTTCCTTTGCAATGTAAATTCTGCCCTGTCAGTCAGGTTTCATTATGTACTTTACATGACCTGATTACTTGCATTTCCATTTTAACAACTTTTTACCGAGCTTCTTTTTAATTTGATAATGCAGACAGCATGATTTTAAGTTTCAGACCCTTAAAACCCTTTGGCTTGACTGTGTGTTTATAAATTTAGGAAGCTGAAGAAAGTGAGGGCTCTGGTTCATCTGATGAAGAGGAAGAGTGGAGAAGTGACAAGAAAAGCAACAGTAATAGTTCTAGGTAAAGTGAAAAAACACATCTCATAATTTTGACAAATGAAGAGTTGTAGGAAAGCTCTGTTAGGCTTCAGATGTGATCATATGATAATAATAATGAAAAATAATAATCATATAAGGTAGAATTAATATACTTTACTGACACAGTGTATTATTATTTACTGTTCCATTTCACCAAAACATTCCTATTTTTTAGTGTAACTCCAGCTCCCCTGCTTTTTTTGCCATATGGCAAAGAGAGATGAGAGTCTGGAATATTTTTATAGTGTGTTTTGTTCTGGTTTTGGAAGGGTGAAGGATTTCGTTTGGTTTTGGGAATTTTTTGGTTGGTTTTTTTTTTCCTTCCTCTTAAAAAAATTTTTGAAAAATAGGCATTTTTGAAAGTTTATAGTTTTATGTGAAACTGTTATAGATAAGTTTTTAATCACTTCCTTGTGGCTATTTGAGATATTCTTTCAAAATTATGTAGTGCTAGAAATAAAAAATACTCAGAGAGAACCTGGATGTGTAGCTGAGATTCGTATAAAGAATTTAAGCTGTGTTTGGCTTTTGTGTTCCTTAAGGAGGGCTCCTAATTACTCCAGAATTCCATTGCACAACTTTCTTGAATAAAATTACTGACTTCAGAATTCACCAGACTTTAGTTGTTTGAAGAAATGTGCTTTGAATTGCTGGATTCTCCCAAAAATTCATGTTAAGCTTCAAGCGAAGTAATGGTTACAAACAGGCAGAGTGATTTTGAAGTTGCTTTCAACAACACCTGCTGTGTGCTGGTATTTTTCTGCGAGAGTTCAGTGTTGGGCAGTGGTGACAGCCTGGTTCTGTTTGTGTTTTCCCTGCCCTCTGCGGACAGCGACTCCTCGAGCAGATATTCGGACTGGATCGCGGATGCGGGGATCAACCTGCAGCCCCCCGTGCGGACCTCGCGCAGGAAGGCGGTCAGGTACTGCAGCACCTCCGAGGATGAGGTGTCAGCTGAGAAATCTTCTCCTCCCAAGAGAAGGAGGAGGAAAAGGAGGAAAAAACCCAAACCAAAAAAGCAGGAGGAGGTACAAATTTCAGTTTTTCTACGCAATCTTCAGTTAATTTCTCTCTTAGGTTTTAGGTCTCTTCATTAGAAACTTCCAAAATAATAGTTAGAGCTGTTAGACGGGGATCTTGCTGTCAGTACCCACAGGGTAGGTGGAGTTGATTTGAGACCATTCCCAATGTGAGGGATCTGCTGATTTGTAGGGAAGAATCTGCATTCCAAGTGAAGGCACTTCCATTTTCCAAATAAAAAGGGTTCTCAAGGTCGATGGTGTTGAAGGGGAGATGTGTTTATTAAATATCGGTACAGAATATCAGACTTTTCCCAAGGGCATGGAGTGATAGAACATGGGGGGATGGCTTTAAACTGAAGGAGGCCAGGGCAGGATTAGATTAGGGAGGAATTCTCAACTCTGAGGGTGGTGAGGCACTGGGACACTTTGTCCGCAGAAGCTGTGGCTGCCTCATCCCTGGAAGTGTCCAAGGCCAGGTCGGACAGGTCTTGGAGCAGTGTGGGATAGTTGGAAGGTGTCCCTGCCCATGGCAGGGGGTAGAACTGGATGGTCATCAAAGTCCCTTCCAACCCAAACCATGCTGTGGCTCTATAACTTTGTTAAGCTATCTGGTTTTTCACCTGTTTTAACACTTAGGGGACACAGTCACTGCATTGATGGTGGCCATTTATACTTAGGTTGAATTCTTAATTTTTTTAGAAGTTACAATAATTTCTCTTTTTTAAGCTACTGAATTTTTAAGGTCAATTTAATCAATTACCTTTTTAAAGTTACAATAGCTACTGTTAGTTGCTTTCTACCATAAAGGGGCAAACAAATTCTATTTTTAAGCCTGGGGTAACTTTGATACATTTGGTATGTTTTTCTCTCCATCCTTTCTTTTAAGTAGAATCAAATAGTTTCTTGCAGCTCGATGAATTTTTAATTGGGTACTGAGACTGTCATCTAAATTATAAAACTTTCTGCCAAGGCCTGCATAATAATAACTTGCTCACTCAAATCTCCAGATAGGAAAAGAATCTTTAGTACTAGAATTACAAATACAGATACAACTCAGACAAAGCCACGGAGGAATTTTGCTGATACTTTTTGGAAATGCTGTAGATTAGTCCTTTATAAATTAAGCTGTTGTCTGCCAAATCGAACTGGAATGATTTGTTTTGAATTCATGTCCATTATGCCTGATTTTGTGAAGGCTGATGCTGCAGCACAACCCCTGAACTTGGAATTGTCCTATGACTGGCACCCTCCAGTCTGGATCACGGACACGGCTCTCCGAAGGTCCCCGTTTGTCCCTCAGATGGGGGACGAGGTAGGAACATGGATTAAAATCTTCCAGTGCTTGTGATTAGATTACTATGATTGCTAAATACAGGGAAACATTCACTGTTTGGGGCTTGTTGGGGTGTTTTTTAGGTGATATACTTCCGACAAGGGCATGAAGCTTACATTGAAGCAGTAAGAAGAAATAACATTTATGAACTGAATCCACACAAGGAGCCCTGGAGAAAAGTGGTGCTTAGGGTAGGTCTGCACTGAACGTTCTGTGGGGTCAATACAGAGTCTGTGACTGAAGACTTCTACTACACTGTTTGGAAAACATGGATTTGTGAGGTTACTGGTATTTCCCTGTGGGGAAAGTGTCTGCAATTACCAGATTGTCGTCAGAGTTTTCTGTGGGAGGCCCAAATTAAATACCTGTGTTAAAATCCTAAGGCTGACAGACTGCCTTCCATTGAAATCTCAAATCTAATTTCAATATTTTGCATGTGGTTTCAGTTGGTTAATTCATGTTAAACTGATAGTTCTGTGCATGGTCCCCAAGATAAAACTTGCTGAAGCTGTTTGTTCTTAACCTGTAGGATCAGGAATTGGTAAAAATTGTTGGAATCAGGTACGAAGTCGGTCCTCCCACACTCTGTTGCCTCAAGCTCGCCTTTATAGATCACGCTACTGGAAAACACACAGACAAATCATTTTCTATCAGGTATGTGCAATTTTAGTTTCCTGAAAAGTATTTAAGAATATGTTTCTCTTCTTCCTAAAGCCCTGGGGCACACAAGAGTGATGATTTTTTTTTAATCCAGATACCACGACATGCCAGATGTTATCGACTTCCTTATCTTACGTCAGTTCTACGACGAAGCCCGGCAGAGGAACTGGCAGGCCTGTAAGTGTTTGCTGAGTGTTGGACTGAACAATTTTGAAATCACAAATGTGTCCTTGGCTAATTGCTGCATGTGCTGTTTGTAGGGTCAGAGGATGCTCTGGTAGGCAAGAGTCAGAAATTTGAACTTGGAGAGATTGCAGTAGATGTAAATACAGTTACCAAAATACACATCAAGACTGTTCTGTTCCCTTTTTTAATTTTAAAGCTAAATAACAAACCTTCATGTCAGTGGGTCTAGAACTTTAATTATGGAGAGAAATCAAGCAGTGCATTTATGAAAAGTTTTTCTGATTGCCTGTGGCAATCAGAGTTAAATACTTCTCTCAGCAGAATATCTGTGTTTGCTGCAGCCGACAGGTTCCGCTCCATTATTGATGACGCCTGGTGGTTTGGGACAGTGCTGGGTCAGGAACCTTACCAGCCTCAGTATCCAGACAGTCACTTCCAGTGTTACAGTGTCAAGTAAGTACAAAAAATTTTATTTCCAGTGTTATTAGTGTGTCTTTGCTCTCACAACTGCCTCATTGCTATGAGAATGTATAAATTGTTCGCTTAAATTATTTTACTTCTGGTATTGTCGCTTCATAATGGTTTTAAGTCGCTACTGTAGCAGTGTGAATATGTAATAACTTGTGACACCTTGTTAATGAGTAGTAATACGGTAAAAGCAGTTGTTGACCTCTTCACATTGCCTGTACTGATGCTGGGTCTCTTCCACAAGGCAAGCAGTGCAGTTTTCTGGGAACATTAATTATTGGTATGTGCTGATAGTTGGGTTTGGGATGCTGAATCTCTTCCATGGTTGCTGGCATCAAGGTCCTTGTGCCTCGAGTCCTCACACTTCTGTCTTTCACATTGTGCACCCTTTTTCATATCAACAAAGAGGCCTTCGCACAAAGGAGGGGAACGGTAAACAAAGATAATCTCTAGACTTTAGTGTTCAGACTCAGGATATTGGCCTTGTCCTGCGCTGTCCAGGCTGTCTGGAATGGAACCACAGAATGGGTTGGAAGGGATGTTAAAGATCGTCTCGTTCCAACCCCCTGCCATGAGCAGGAACTCCTTCCACAGTCCCAGATTACTCAGCTCCAAACAACCTGGCCTTGGATGCTTCCAGGGATCCAGGGGCAGCCACAACTTCTTTGGGCAACCTGTGTCAGGGCCTTACCACCCTCAGAGTCAACAATTCCTTCCTTGTATCTAATCTAACCCTTCCCTCCTACAGCTTAAGGCCATTCCCCCTTGTCCTTCACATCCTTGTGAAGGTCCCTCTCTAGCCTTCTGGTCACCTTCTTTAGGCACTGAAAGGACAGTTCTGGGATTCTGCTTGGTTTGGTTTCCTCTAGCAAGGGAGGACTGTGAGGACAATAAACAGTGAATATTTAATATTCCTATTTCCATCATGCCCAGAGATAGTTCCCATGCCTTTTGTGGTACATTTAATAATCACAGTTTCATTGTTGGAGGACTCGTTAATTTCTTTTTCACTCAAAGGCTTTTGAACCTGTTGCTCACCACAAAGGGAAATTTTATAGCTAATAGACAACCCAGTGAGACTGCTAAAATTGTGTTACATGTTTTGGTTCCTTGTTTCATCTACTTGTCTTCTCTCTCAATGGTTTTCCTTGGTGGGAAGGTGGCAGTAACTCCCAGACTGAAGTTCTTGCTGTTACCTTCCCTTCCATATTCCATCCATTCCATGTGTTTTGTTGTGTACCACAGTTGTTCCTTAGGAACGAGTTCACGTGGGCTTTGGTTTTTTTTGACCAATTCCAAGTCAAGTTTCCAGTTATGAACAAAAGCCTGCTGCCAGTTTCCTGGGCTCCTTTTTTCCTGTGAGGCCTAAAGGATATTTTAATGCACCAGCCTTTAACAGAGGAGTCTAGAGCTGCTTTGAAGGGAGGAATGCTGTGTTCCTTAAGATCCCTTTCCAAAGGGACTGCATTCTACCTGGCCTCACAAACAGCTCTCCTAGAGCAGAATCCTAACATATGTGTATGGAAATACCTGGAGTGTTTGGCGGCTGTATTTGGGTTTTGTGACTTTGCTGAGCCTGTTGCTCATTTTGTCACACTTACTTCAATTTATCACTGTTACTGTTGTATAGAAAATAAATAAACTGAAGAGAACTTTTATTTTTTTTTTATTTTGTTGGCCAGACAATAATTGGTATTTGTGTAGAAGCAGCTTGATTTATTATGAAGTTGCATTACCTGGATGAATGGAACTTAAACAGAACTAAGTGGGACTTCAGCTGTACTAATTCTTGATAAAGTCTTATATGCAAAATTATGAGTTAGAATATCCATTTGGGAATATCAGCAACTTACCAAGTGTTGTACAGTAACTGGGGAGGAGAACTGAACAGATCAACCTTTAGGACTCTGTTAGTTCGTAAAGATCAAACAGGCTGAATGATCCAAGTTTTCCTAAGGCGTTGGGAAATCTGAAACAATGGAGAGCTGCTCTTGCCAGAGCTGGGGTTTAGTTATAAAATACTCTGAGCATGATCATTTCAGTTTCCAGTTGGTTTGAAATAAATGCACAGGAGGCATTAGACCAAATATCTGAGTTGATTAAGGCATCAGAAGTAGACCCAGGAATTTGGAGAACTCTGACAGGAAACTGCTGGCAAAGCTGCAAAGCTCTGGAGGGAAATTGGTGAGCTGCAGACTGATCTATTGGTTTCTGGTATGTGCTTGGAATAAAAAATAAAACTGGGAACATAAGGATTAACCCAGCTGTAGGAAAGATCCAGCACTGAATCTTTACAGGGTACTTCTGCCTCTCTGGACCCGTGAGGTGTGAAGCTGATCCAGTCAGACATTTCTTACCTTGGAAATAGCAAAATTCATTGGTGTTTTTAAAAACACGTAAAAATCTGCTCAAATGTGGTAGGATTTGGAGAGATCTCAAAATTATGTTTGCACCTAATAGTTCAATATCAGAGTGAATATCCAGATCTCTTAATAACACTTGTGTTGCTTTTTCCTTGTCCTGGACCTTAATTAACTTCAGTTTCTTCATTTTATATTTATTCTTTTCTTTGTCTTCATGTCGCCTGCCCCATAAGTTGAAATGCTAGCATATGAAATTCCTCACTTACTGTTCTTCCTTAGTCCATGGACTTGCACAACTCCTGTTGTGATCAGCAAAAAAAACGCCAGTGTTTTTTCTCAAATCTTCCCCTTGATGTTATCTCAGTTTTCCAAATATGCATCTTACTTTTCTTCTTCGTGTTCTTGATACGGGCTCTGTAAAATTGATTTATGTATTGAGTAAGTTGCATACAGCCAAAATCGGGAGCACAGTTTTAATCTGAAATTGATTGTGAAGAATGTTTGCTTTTTGCTGATTGCAAACCAATACTTTTGTTTATATAGATCTCTATACAGTGTATTTTGTCAATACCTAAAAATAGCTGTAATTTAAATGTGCTTATAGCTGAGATTTAAATATGCTTGGAGGGAACACTTCGGAGTCAAGATAACTTTAAATTATTATTTTCTTTTTTTTACTTGGCGAATCAGATGGGACAATGGTGAGATTGAAAAGCTGAGCCCGTGGGACATGGAACCAGTCCCTGATAATGGTAGGTAGAAACCATTTAATAAAAGAGCTCAGTGTGCTTTTCCCTCTTTCCAGTTCCTTTGTTTCATGCAGGTAGTGGACCTGAGGTAATTCCTGTCTTAAGCACAGTCTTGATTCAGATTTAATGAAATAATTTGAATATACCTATATTTTTTCTTTTTGCATCTTCCAGGGCAGTTTTGAAGGAAATACTTTAAATGTGTAGCTCTGGCTTATGGAATAAAACCTGCTACTTCCAAATGTCAGGTTTCAAAAAACATCTCAAATTTTCAAACTATGAATTTGTTGTAGTACATTATGATACAAGGCAGTTCAAGAAGAATATATATGTATTTCCAGTCAGCAAATCCTTACTGCACATAATTTAAAACCAACAATTTATAAAGTCTGCAGATGAAATCCAGATTACCTGTAAATGAAAGTGGCATTTGTGGTTCATCTTAGTATTTCACTTCTCCGGTACCAGCTGGGAGGGGAGAGGAAAGCTGGGAGATACTGAGAGAGTAGTTACTGATTAAGCTGTCAAAAGGATAATAAACCTAATTCAAAATTGCAGAAAAACAAAATTTAAAAATTTTTGCTGTTTATATCCATTTTGTGTAATTTCTTTCCCACAGCCTTAGCATTAAACTCTGCTTCAAGGCAAGGACTTTCTTTGTCAGTTACAAGCATACAGTGATTTAATAAATGTGAGTGCTCAACAATTTATCTTGTTCTCACTCCTTCCCCAATCTGCTCTCCTCAGTTGATCAGCCTGAAGAATTAGGAGCGAGTGTCTCGGTGACTTTGGAGGAGGTGGAGAAGCTCCTGTACAAGCCCCAGGAGGGGGAGTGGGGGATGAAATCCCGTGATGAGGCCTGTGAACGGATTATCCGTGGGATTGATCAGCTCATGACTCTCGGTGAGTGTGATCTGAGCTTCAGGTAGTTTTCTCCTGATGTTACATTTATAAACAGAGCCTGGAATATCCATGGCATCCTTTAAAAATTCCCTGTGATAAAAGCACTGAAATAGTCGTGTGTTTTTCTGTGCAGTTCTTTGTGTTTGTGCTGAGATCTTTATACATCATTGGTTTTATAGCACTCAGCTCACTTCCTGTGGACCTGCAGGCTTTGAAATACAATCCCAGAATGGTTGGATTGGGAGGGACCTTAAAGCCAATCCAGTGCCACGTCTGCCATGGGCAGGGACACCTTCCACTGTCCCAGGATGCTCAGAGCTCCTGGCCTTGGGCACTGCCAGGGATCCAGGGGCAGCCACAGCTTCTCTGGGCACCCTGTGCCAGGGCCTGCCCACCCTTGCGGGAGAAAAACGGACTCCGCACGATCCAATATGAATCCAGCAGAAGCCCCTTTATTGCCCCCAAGCACCCTTATTATACACTGTGCTCCCCCTGTCCAGGCGTCCACACATTTCTTAATTGGCAAAGCAATACACACACATAAAACATGGAATGATTTAATCGGATCTCTCGCTCTGTTCGCCCAGCTACCATGCACCTATTCACACAAATCATCAGACAGTTTTCTATCTCTTGTTTACATTCTTCTGTGGTGCTATTTCTATTCTCAAAGAATCAATATTCTCTCACTGTGTACTTCTCTACATGCTCTGCTCACTTGTTCCCATGGCTAGTGCACGTGTGTCCATTTTCTTGCAAAAACTCTGTCTCCACACACCCTCACAGCCAAGAATTTCTTCCTAATATCCCCTCCCTGCCCTCTGGCAGTGGGAAGCCATTCCTTGTGTCCTGTCCCTCCATCCCTTGGAAATTGTCTCTCTCCGTGTTTCCTGTTGGCTCCTTCAGGCACTGGAAGGCCAAAAATTAGGTCAAACAGTTGAATTTTGCCGTTCTTGCTGTTTTTTTACCAGACATCTCAGCAGCTTTTGCTGGCCCAGTGGACCTGTGCACGTACCCCAAGTACTGCACGGTGATCGCGTATCCCACGGACCTCAACACCATCCGCACCAGGCTGGCCAACCGGTTCTACAGGTCAGTGCTGCCAGGGCAGGCAGGGGAGAACTCATTTTGAGACTCCTTCCAGAATTACAATAAACCTTGACATTCGTTCTTTGACAAATTCGCTATTTGAAGTCACCAAATATTAAAAAAAACCCCCCGAAGTTACTTCAGTGCTGATGGCAATTCAGATTTTGAAGCGCTGTCCTTTAGTTGCTTTGAACTTGAAGAAGGTTAAGCTCTTACTATTTACAGAAATGAGCTTAAACACAAGAGCTGAAATGTTAAACACTACCAGCAGCGTTTTAAACAATGAAAACTTACAGAAGAGAAAGAGGGAAGAGTGTAGTGATGACAGAGTTCTGGTTTGCTGGTTGTGCTGGTCATCCATAGCTTGAAAATAAATTTTAAGTATATTATGCATCTGGACCTGCATTCAGTGTGTCTGTAAATACAGTGAAGTGTCCTTAATAGTGATATTCCTCCTGTATAAGATGGAAAAAATGTTTTGGGAAATAATTTGAAGTTCTGTAAGTGAAGAACTGCAGACTTGGGGGTATCTTTGCTTCACAGGTATAAGGAGTTGGAAAAATGAGTTGTAAAAATGAAATTACATGTTTGTGCCAGCTCATTTCTATCGAGTTATAATTTCAGTTTGTAGCAGTTTCTCCAGTCTGTCATTTTACAGGGGACACTGCTTTGAGTGGTCATTTGGCCTCAAAGCAAGGTGTTTGAGGGGAGACACAAAGGGACATCGTAGCTGAGATGTCTTTAAAAATGTAATTAGGCAAAGCTCTTGTCACTCCTTTTTAATTGCTCATGCCTTGTGTTTATTAATTAATTGTGTTCCATTTCTCAGGGTTTGGTAACAGGCAGCTTCTGATATTTCCAGAAGAAATGTGATAATTTAGAGTAGTGATTAAATTATACTATTCCCCTTCCTTTCGATTAATTCAGATGTAAGCTTTTTAAAAATGCTTGTGTTTTTAAAGATTCCAGGAAATCCACAGTCCTTGGGATGATTTCAGTGGTATTTTATGATTTAGAGGTAACAAATTATTTCAGTGGTATTTTATGATTTAGGGGTAACAAATGCTAGTGGTTACTTGGCCAGCTGGATTAACTGAGTTTATATCACAAACTTTCTGAGGATGAGTTACCAATAATGAGTTGGGAAATGAGTGATGAAAAATGCACATTTTTCAACACGGATTTGCTTCCTTGGGCTTTCCATGTGAAGGAAAAGTTCAAGACTGCTCTAAAGGGACATAAAACAAAGGACATCTAAATCTAATATGGAGAGAAGATTACAAAGATAGAATTGTTGCTGGTTCTCAGCTTTTCTGTAGTATTAAAGGCGCAATATTTTTCTGATTTGAAGGAGAATCTCAGCTCTGGTTTGGGAAGTCAGATACATTGAAAGCAATGCCAGAACCTTCAATGAGCCTGGGAGTGCTATTGCCAGAGCTGCAAAAAAAATCACCACCCAGCTCCTGAAGTTTATCAAGTAAGTGGCATTTTAATCTAAATAGTGCTTGAATCCTCCTGCTCCTGAACAGTGGGAGACTCAGAACAGCTCAATATCCCTTTGTGGTGAGCCCTGCTTTGACTGTTTGCAGTGCACTGTAAGGACAGGTGTATCATTCTATCTGAGTGTTACCTTAAATACTGAAATGTTCAGTTTAGAGGCATTTTAACTGTTTCCCTGGTATTTATAGTCCCAAAATGTCACTGGACATTGAGCATGCTGAGCAGCTCAGCCTGTAAAAAGTGACTTCTGTGCTGTCCTGTGTAGAAGTTCCTGTTGTAGCTTGTCTGGCTTAATTGAAAGGTTAAAATAAACTGAGAGGTTTATTTTCAAAGTGAGTGTGGGCAGCCTTCCTGCAGCTGGGTAGGCCCCTTTCAAATCCCTAATCCTGATTTTTATATTCCATTTAATACTTAGTTACTGTCTTCTCTTTTATATGTAGTACTTGGTCGTGGCTGAGTTTCATTTAGGGAACAACAGCTCTGCTTTTGCTATTGCAGTAACAGAGATTTAATTGCATTGCAGTGACCAGGACTGTACAAACATTTTTGAATTATGTAGCACAACAGATGATGAACAAGATTGTCACGATGCTGATCTGGTAAGTTGGGGTTTTTTTGTGGAAAATTCCAGTAATTTATGGTGGCAAAAAAATACCACCAACCTTCAAATATCGTTGGTAAAGTTGCTGAGTTATTTACATAGCTAATAAAAACACAGACTATCTTAGGAATTTTTATGAATGTTTTATGTCATTTTTTATCAGTGAATTGCAATAGTGATAATATTTAGTCCCTGAAGTTCAAAGCTGTTGGGTAACTTCTAATGGCAATTTCTGATGGTGGTTTTTCCTTTCCTCCAACCACTGAAGATTCCAGACTCCAGCTCTTGTCCTTATCTAGGATACTGCTTTCCAAGTCTCCCAGGTGCTGTGTTGTGGTTTTTTTATGCTCATCTTTTGTCTTACGGAAAGAATTAAGAAGAAAATTTAATTATACCACAGTCTCAAATCTAATGACACTTTTAGCCCCCATCACCTGTTTTTTCCTACATCATTTTTAAGATGATTGATTTGATTTTGTGCAGGATGATGAAAAATGTGTTCCAAGAACATCATACAGAAGAAGAAAAGTGAGTTGGCCAATCTTTACCTTCTAACCCAAATCAGGCTGAAGTTTCTCTTGCTGTATTTCAGTAATGCTTTTCCTAACTTTTTTTTTTCTCCCAAGGGACGGGGCTTAAAAAAAGGAAAAAGCCTGAAAAGTGGCTATGATGAAAACTGTTGGAAGAAGCAGTGCATGGAACTGGTGAATTTAATTTTCCAGTGTGAGGATTCTGAACCTTTCAGGCAGCCAGTTGATTTGGATCAATATCCTGTAAGTTGTTCTTAGTAACCTTGATAGATTCTTTTTTTCTTGCTGTCTTACTGTGCCTTGTAGGGAAATAATTTTACATAAATCTGTATTTTCCTAATTAAAATTAGTTTCTTGAGGGTCTAAAATCTGTTTACTGAGCCTGAGCAATGAGTTTGGTTTTTTCCCTCTCTTTCAGGTGTTCACGGTATTNTCCAGGTGTTCCACCTTTTTTCACAACCCCCCTAGACTTTTCCCCCCCCCCCCCCCCCAAAAACCCACCAAACTTAAAGGAAAAAAAACTTCTTTACAGCACATAACTTCTCCTGGTGACTCCACATTTTGAGTCTCACTTCAGGTTTTAAAAACAGCTTGAGATTCTCTAAAAAAACATGAAAGAGAGAGAAAGATTGAGGTGGTTTGATTTGGGGTTTTTTGTGTGGTCATTGTGTTTTGGGGCTTTTTTTGCCTGTTTTTTTAGACCAGATCAGTTGCTCCTCATGGAAGAAATCGTGGGATAATGAAAAGGAGATTTTAAATCAACCAGTCTCAGCAAAAGTGTTGCTTTCTGCTGTGCTGCTTCTCTTTCCAGTGCTGGTGAAGATAATTTGTGTAATTTTAGCTACTCCTAAATGACAGAAACAAAATTCAAAAGTGTGTTGGTTTTTTTTCCTTTATAATTTCACAGAAATCTTTTTTTCATATGTTTTTAATAGGATTACAGACATATTATAGACACTCCAATGGACTTTGGTACAGTGAAGGAAACTCTGGAAGCTGGAAATTACGACACTCCAATGGAACTGTGCAAAGATATAAGACTGATATTCAGTAATGCAAAATCTTATACTCCAAACAAAAAGTCAAAGGTAGCTGTTAATATCAGGGAGTTTGTGAATGTCTTAATGAAATTAAATTTTACTTTGCAATTTGTTTATCGGTACTTTTGATAAAGCTGCTGGTTGGGTAGGTAGTGGGGAGAAATAGGACAGAGATATTAAAATGTTCATTTCCTGTTTATTCAGATAGATAGGTATTGTTTATTCAGGTAACCTGTTAACCCATTTATTCAGGTAGATAGTGGGGAGAAATAGGACAGATATTAAAATGTTCATTTCCTGTTTATTCAGTGTTACATAGGACTGCCTGTGCTTTCCCTCTTGCTTTTCTGTGCAGTTTTTAATATTACAAATGTTAGTTTTGGATCAAAGGCTCTGTTTTTAATAGAAACCACTTCCTTACCTAGATTTACAGTATGACTTTGAGGTTGTCAGCACTGTTTGAAGAGAAAATCAGAAGAATTGTTTCAGATTTCAAAAATGGTCAGAAACAGAATGAAAAGCTACGGAGAAACCAGAGGTACACGAGAAGATTTAATAATCAAAGCTCAGTGCAGCAGCCCACCAAAATGCTCAGGTAACCAAATTATGAAGCTATAAAGATCTATCTCAGCTAACTAATATTTGTATTGACCCTCACATTCAGTCTGTGAAGAGGGGAACAGTTGGTTTCTTAAATGATTTGTAACCCCAGTGAGACTTTTTACAATTCTCACACAGTAGGAAAAATGCCTTCAAAACAATATGGGATTTTTTGTGGTATAAAACTGAGAAATAGAGAGACAGAAGAGTAGAAAAGGTTGGGGTTTTTTTTAAATATTTGAGTCAGAAAATCAATATTTAACTAAAATAATGAGGAATGGAACAAAGATTTATTTGCTGGATATATTGCAAAGATGAAAATCTGCATAAATTACATATTTTGTCACATACAGAATAAAGTCAGTCCTGTGGAATTTCTAGAAATTGTCACTTGCTGTAGCATTCAGTTGGGAGCCAGATTTGCCTTTTCTCTTTTGAAGGCAAACCAGCTTTTGACACAATTGCTGTTTGACATGATTAACTCCTGTTCTTAATTTGCACGTGGGACAAAGTGGGACAAAATTAAAAAGCTGAGTGTGGTAAATTACTAAAACTGAGCTTCTTTCCTTCTGCTGCTGTCCAATCTTCCTTTTCTGGCAGAGAAAGGATAGAAGTAAGAGTTTAAAGAAAAATCAAAATCTAATTTCAGGGGATTACTTTTATACTTTAAAATAACCCCACACCAGGACAGGCAGAAATTGTCTTTTGAATCTCACTTGTGCTCATGCCTGGAGAGTTGCGTGTGACTGTTCACAGGGCAGTGGGGCACAGCAGAGGTGAGGTTTGGGGTAGCAGAAATTAGACACCCTGTGCACCTGGATGAAGGTCTGAAAACCTGCAGTGTGAGGAAAAAACGGACAGAACAGTTCTGTAGGTGAAAGTAATTGACTGAGCAGGGTGGCAGGTAGCACTCAGGTATGCGTAGTAAGGAAGAATCAAATTAGGGAGGTTTTCTTCATTTTAAATTGAACTGTTTGTAAGGGTCCACCTTCTGTGTGTCTTGGCAACTCAGTTTATTGTGGAATAACGTTTGTCTGGATAGCATTTAGCATTTGAAGCTTACGTGCAGTTATCCACAGGCTGAGAATCCAACGGGAATTGAGGCTGCTGCTGCAGTTTCCTGGTGAAAATAAGGGAACGTGAATTGTCTAGAGGACATCCACCATTAAACTGTGTATCTCAGAGCAGAGAAAGATTGTCTCCTCTTGTGTAACTTCACTACAAGTGCAGATTGTTATTTTAATGAAACTGTTTCGTATTTATCCTTGCCAGAATTAAAACTGCCTCACACCACATTAGCTCATAAATTACCCTCTCAGAAATACAAAATCATACTAAATGTTGTTAAAATACATAATTGCCTTCTGTCTCCTAGTTTTACAACCTGTGTTGCTTTTACTACTTTTACTCTCACTAGAAATTTGAAGCAGAAACCATTGAAGTCTCAGGCCAAACTTGAATCTGAGCAGGAAGATTCTTTTCCTCAGCCTACCTCAAGCAGAGCTGCCTGTGTCACAAGCCATAAACCCAGCGCTAGCTCCTACAACCAGAGTTCCTCGGGAGAATCCTCGGATTCCACCTGCCTGCCATCCTTTGAGAGGAATGGAAAAGCCAGATCCACAACACTAACTAACTGTTCTGCTTTGTCATCAGGTCAGAATTTATAATTGCTGCAGTTTGCATTCTCAGTTATTAAATGAGCTTTGCGGTTTTTAACGTGTAATTTTTCTTCCCGAGGTTTGGGGTCTTTGTGTGATGCAGAATTTTGTGTATTCTACTGGATTTTGGATGCTTACTACATTATTTACAGTGAATGTTATAAAATTGCTTTGAAATCGCGTAGAATCCAGTAAAATTACTTTTACTAATTAAGAAATCTGTCAACAGGAAAGCATAGAGTATTTGATAACCTGTGTTTTATATAGTAACAATTATGTGCCCATATATGTCTATATATGTTACATCAAAATTGTCATCCAAAATTAGCAAATGACAGAAGTTCCCTGCGACTTAAAAATTTTCTTGTCTTTTCCCCTACACCTCACCTTGACAAAAATTCAGCTTATTTCAAAGAATTTCAAATGCAAGTTCTGGTAAAATCTGTTAGAGTATGTTCCGTGTTGGTTTTTTTTTTAACGTGCTTTTCACTTAAATCTGGTGTTTGAAAAGAGCTGTTTAATTTTATTTGAAACTTAAATACAGGTTAAAGAAGCTTCCTGTCACTGAACACTGCATGAATATGGATTTTTGTTGAGCTATCAGTTTGATCCCTGTGAGACATTCAGGCATGAGAATGCATTTTAAGATAATATGAGGAAATTCTGAAGATTTCCAGGATCAGCAAAATGCAGCTTTTAACTGGAAGCGGTTTAGAATTCTAACTGCCAGTTACTGTTTTTTTTAACAGAGAGTGAAATAGAAGGTTCTGGGGTTTCTTCATCTACTTCCTCTTCATCTTCATCCTCCACGAGCAGCTCAGAAGACAGCAAAGGCTGTTCCGGGGCTCCTGTGTCCCCTCCCCTGCACAACGGGGTGTGCAGGAGGAGCAGCAGCCGCAGGCTGACCCGGAATCGAGCTGCTCAGAGGAAACAGACAGGTAGGGTGGGAGGGCTTTCTTGTGAACAGCAAGACAAGTGCCTATTTTTAGATTTGTATTTATAAAAATAACTGAGTGGAGTTAGTATTTTTTTAAATCGCTGTATATTGAGATACTCATTTTTTTATTGCTGCTAATCTTGAAGCTCTCAAGTACCACACTCAGCTTTTAAAAAGAGGTTTTTTTCATGACTAGGGGACGAGGGCAGAAACCAAGAGCCGGGTGAGAGGGAATGTCTTGCAACATATCTTTAAAAAAGCAGCAATTCATAAAGAAGTTCTAATTGTCACAAAACCAGAATGAATCTGAAATTTATGACAGCAAAAGCACGTGACTGTCACTAGGAATGTATTTCGTGCATCATGTCTGTGGGTTGAACCTGTCCCAGTTTTGACAGGACTTCAGAGCTGCTGTTTAATATTTAAGATATTAATCTCTGCTTTCCTTTACAGGAACAGTTCTTCAGGAGAACGGGAACACGAGGAAAACGGTCAGGAAAAAGTTATATGGAAGCGACTCTGAAAATACTTCGGCGGTGACATCCGAGTCCCTCAGCAACAGCACGGGCAGGCACAGGAAAACCCCGCGCAGGAGCGCTGCCGTGGCTGCCAATAAACTGAGGCTGATGAGCGACGTGGAGGAAGAGGTGTCGAGCTCAGAAAGTATCGGAATCTGCAGGAACAGGAAGCTGCCTCACCGCAACGCCTCGGCCGCCGCCAGGAGAATGCTGCTGGAGGGGTCCGAGGATGAGGCAGGCCTGAAGTCGGAGAGTGACAAAGAAATAGAAGAGCAGCTCACCAAGAGGAAAACTCTTTCTCAGCCTGGCTCCTCCGCTCCACGGAGGAAATTTGTCAGCGAATCCGAGAACGGAACCTCGGATTCTGAGCCTGACGCGCAGACGAAGCAGAAGAGCTGGCAGAGCAACGGTCACAAACAGCTCCGGGGCCCCGTCTGCTCTGTGTCTCCCAAAGTGAAAAGTCCCACCTTAGACTTTTCAGAGGAGGACTCCAAAAGCCATAATTCCGAGGATGGGAGCAGCCAAAAAATTTCTGACCAGTCAACGTCTGCGCATCACAAGCCTGCAGTGAGCAACTCTGAGGATGAGGCAGACTCTGAGTCGGACAGGTGGAATGGCAGGAAAGCCTCTGGGCTGCAGCTCACTCCTCCTTTAAAAAAAGCAAAAGTCTTGAGTGATTTAGAGGACTCAGCCGAATCTGAAGCAGAAGCCAGAGAGGAGGAGAAGAGTTTCGTGTGGGAGAGCTTGGTGCCCACTAGGATTGTAAGGAGTTCCAAATCTGGAGCTGCCGCCAGCTTCCATCGCTCTTCCGACTCGGACTCGGAGAGTGATTCCAATAACAGCAATTACTGTGAAACTTCTGCTAAAGCAAAGATGAGGAAGAGGAAAGGAAAAACAAAAATCGTTAGAAAAGGTAACGTTTTTTAAGTTAATTCCTCTCTTTCTTAATACTGAGTAGATGACAGAGAACATCTCCAAGGGAGCAGAGTGTTCTCTTGCTTTGTCCTGCTCCTTGTTTTGAGGATTTCAGTAACCAAAACCCTCTGGTTGGCAGTTCTGTTACCTTGCCTTAATTTTCTGTTGAGATTTTCTGTGCTACACCAGATACAGAACTGTTATTTTCAGTTTGAAGTAACTTTATTGATAGTTTTTCAAAATGAATTTGATGGCAAGGTGTTTAAATTACTCTCACATGCATGGCGTGCACCAGAACCTGAAACTCGATTTAACTTTGAGATTCTGTCAATGATGTGTAGAGTCCTTAACACAGACAGGAACTTTGCAGAAGTAAGATTTGCCATTCCACTTGTTCCAGAAAGTTAAATTCTTTTATTTTTGGGTTTTATTCTGTAATTTTATCTGTCACTCAGATCTTTGTGTGCTGGCTGATACATGATTTATAGAATTGTTTTGATTTGGGGTGGTTTTTTTTTGAGCTTATGAGAATGATGCTGTTGTTTATTAAACCAGGTCATGCACATTGTGCCTTCATATAATTTGGGAATTGGTCCAGATTTGGAATTTGAAAGACTGTTCAGAGGCTGGTGTTTGGTCTAATCCTTCCAAACCTGGCACTGAGCTTTAAGAATCTTGAGAAGAGAATTAATGTCTCTTCAGGTGACTCTGTCTTGACAGTTTTCCACAAGGAATATTTATTTGTTTTGTACCAAGAGTTTAGTTTTAATACATACATAGGGGCATATTTATAGAGTTTCTATTTTCAAACATACTGTATTTTATATATATAATTATAACTATAGATAAGTATATACACACTTGTGCATATACTTACCTATAGTATAGACCCCAAGACAACACTGCACAATTATCCAGCTAAACAGTTTATGTGGAAGCTTTGCTTTGGTTATTTTTTTATCATATAAGTAATATATAATCTATTTTGATATATAAAACATAGTCTTTATGTAGTCCTGTAATGTATATTATGTTATATGTGATACACGTTATAGATATGTAGTGTTTAGCACGGGATTTTATGTATTAGAGAAGATTTAAAGCCAAGTTTTCAGATAAATGGTGTCAATACTTTGTGGGCTGTAGTGCCCCCTGCAGCTGAGCTGATTGCAGCCAAGGCTGGATTTTCCTACCCAATATTCCAGGTTTGGAGTCTGGCCTGAACTCCAGGACGCCTTGCTGAACCAGACTTTCACATCTTTGCGTCTCTTAAAAGCTCTTCCAGTTTCTGAGGTGCTTGGTTTAATGCTCCCTCTTTCTGGCTGTGCCACCTGTTTGTACCTTTGCAGCTTTTAATTCTAAATGTTCACTGGGGAATTTCAATGTGTTTTATTAGAGATTTGGTCCAAGTTTAAGATCTTGTATACAAAGTATAATTTTAATATTCTGGCAGTGTTGCAGAAAGGCTGGACTTCTTTATTCTTTAGCCTTGTGTTCCAGCTACTTAATAATATTGGAAGACAGTGTATAATATAAGATTTAACTCTTCTGTTTAGTCCTTGGATTAATTCACCTATTATACAGCATTTTGCAGTGTTCAGCAGAAACGTGTTGTGCTTTGGCCATAAAATCACACAGTACAACTACTACGAGTAGTAATATTCATGTTTCATTTCTGGAAACTCTTAACAAAGGAAGGAAATTAATTATCCTTCGAAAGCATAAAAATAGGGGTATACTGGAGTAGTACCTAAAATGATTTATATTGAAATAAGGACCAGATTTGGTATATGAAGAGATTGTTAATATTGGTCCTTAAGCTGCACATTGGAATTTACGTCTCATAACTTTTCCCTCTTGTTTTGTTTTTTTTTCATTTACTTCAAGAATTCTGCTTTTGATTTTGTTTTTATCCATGTGTATGAATAATTGTTTTATTTAGAAGAGAAACACTGATCTTCACAGCATCATTCACATGATTTACAGATTAAATATTTGTTTTAACACACAAGCAAGTTCTATATTAAATAAAAAACTACTGAATGGAAGATTCATTGTTAGCAGCAATGTGAGTGTTAAAGTCACTAAGGGAGGTGAAGGGTTTAAATGCTCTCCATGTGAAACCACCTAAACTTGTGTCTATGTGAAATAATATAGTTTCTTTTTTAAGGATAAAAAGGTCTAAAATGTGTAATTAATGTTGCAAGTTTTACTCTAGTAAGAAAAATACAACTTTTCATGTTATTAGTGTTAATAATATGAAAGCAGTTGTTCGCTAAGTTTTACTCTGGTAAGAAAAATACAACTTTTCATGTTATTAGTGTTAATACTACGAAAGCATTTGTTTGCTAAGTTAGGGAATTTGTAATTTCTGAGCTAATTAGCAGGGTGATGCTAAAGAATGCTCTTTTGAGACCATGAAAAGGTTTGAAAGTGACAGTCTCAAGAGTTAAAAGTATCCCTGGGATACCGATGGTATTTTTAGTAAAGAATTGAGATAAATAGCACTTTACAGTTGAACTCAAAATAAAATTCAATATTTGTGTATTTCATCAAAGGTAGCAACATTTGGGCATTACAAACTAATAAATTCAGGAATGTAAGGCGTTAAAAAGAACTTTTTCATCTTCCTTTTGTAGAACCAGCATCGGAGGAGGCTGGCCAAAGTGCCAAAGTGCTGCGGAGCAGGACGTGCATCATCAACTACAAGAAACACATCAAGGTGTCCAGCGTGGCGGAGAAGAAGAACCCGCGCAGGTGTGCCACGCTGGCGGCCAGCAAGATCAAGATCATGAGCGATGCAAAGGAGGAGTTATCGAGCTCAGAAAGCGTTTACCCGGTCAGAAGGAACCGGAAGCAGCTCCAGGGCAGCGTGTCCTCAGCCTGCAGGAAGAAGCTGTTCGACAACTTGGAGGTGGAGGCTTGTTCCAAGTCTGAAAATGAGAGAGAGCAGGTTTCTGGCAGGAAAAAACCTTCCTGCCCTGAGTCTTCTGTTTCTAAAAGGAAATATATTATAGAGTCTGAGAATGAAAGGACTGACTCGGAGACAGAGACTCAGAAGCAGAGTGATAACCACAAGCAGCCACACAAACCCCTCGGTGCTGCAGCTCTGAATCATTTTGACTACGACTCCTCGGAGGAGAATTCCACAAACCACAGGGTAGAAAATGGGGGAAACTGGGGAATTTCTAGGCAGGCAGCTTCAGCCCACAACCATTGTACGAGTAACTCCGAAGAGGAGGTAGATTCTGACTTAGCTAAACTTGAAACTAAAAATACCAGAGTAGCAGCAAATAAAAAATCCAGAGCTTCTTTCAAGAGATCAAAACTGGCAAATGACTTTAAAGAAACAACAGAATCCGAAACTGGGGGGAAGAAGGAGGAGAAAAGCTCTGTCTCGGAGGATGTGGAAGCACCTGGGACCGCAGGAAGCTCCAAAGCCAACTTCAACTGTTTCTCCTCGGACTCTGGAACCGATAACACCATCTGCAGCGACGCCACGGAAACCAGGAAGCGCAAGAGGAAATCAAAACCCAGCAGGAAAGACATCCCCAACCCCGACTCCCTGAAGCCTTCCAGGCGGCCGCAGCGGAGGAAACGGCGGAAAGGCGGCCGGGAGCAGGACTCGGAGGACGCGGAGTACGGCGAGTGCCGGCGGGCCCAGCGGCGCTCCAAGATCCGGACCCGCAACGGCGGCCGGCGGACTGTGCGCTACGACGACGGCGACGACGACGACGACAGAGCCCTCGAGGACGCCGAGTGCGAAACGTAACCTTAACAAAAGGAAAGCCAGCCCATCTCTCTTCTCTTTTTTTTTTTTTTTTTTGTTTTGTTTTTTTTTAATGGTAATAGCACTAGAACTCCTGATGGATGCTGGCTCTTCTTTGTCCTACATTTCAGGGAATATATTTATATTTTTCTATGAAAAAGTTATGAATGTGATTAGATGATGACTTTCTCCTTTTCGTATTTTGACTTGCACTTGCCTGCCCATGTAGCAGCATTTAGCACAGATGCCAAAATGTGCCTCATTATAGGGGCAATTTTTTTGTCTTTACTGGTATTTTATTACATATAAACGAGTTAAAAAATGTTAAAACACTGCAAACAGGTTAATAGCAGTATGTTGAGTATTATTGTTATGGGTGCTGCAATGAAATACTACCTAGGTCATGCAACATTCAAGAACAGATTTCAAACATCTCTAATGCTGTATGAAATCATCTACAATAGTAACAGGCTTCTAAATAATAATACACACTCTCAAAACCTGGTGGATGCAAGCACTGCATCCAAAGAGGAATGAAAATGCTGATAACTTCACAACTTGATTGAGTGCAGATGTTCAATGTTCTGTACTTGCATTGCTGATAAGCAGTTACCAGTGAAGGAGTTTATTTGCCAATTCCAGAGGCTTTGGTGAAAAGAGGGTTCTGCTGACAGGTAGTACATCATTAATGTGACTTCTATACTGTAAACTTTAAGATTATGAAATGCAGGTGAACTCTTGGGCCTAAGGGTTTTTGTGTGTTTTCTTTATAAAATAGAAAAACAAACAAAACACTTGTTCTGTTTTCTTTATGCGTGGAAAGCTTGAGGTGCAGGATTCCGACATTCCAGACCTTTTTTTGCTACGTTTCTGTTGTTCCTCCATATTTAAAGTGTTTGAATGTTGGATTTCCCATTGATTAAACCTTACCAGTTTCTGAGCGTTGCAGTACATCTCCTGTTTTCACAATGTTTGAGGTGGCTCTTGTTGACAGGAAGGAAAATTTCTGCAGGAAAATACATGGAAGTTGCTGGTTCAACACGTGTCAACGACAAAACCACACAGCAGCTCTGAATTCCTGGTTTTCTCTGGAATTGTGCTGGTGGGAGCCCCACGACAGCTGCCCTCAGCCCAACACCAGGGAATCTCTGCTCCTTCCCCACTGCAGGGTTCCTCCTCTGCTCTGCAGCTTCCCTTTCTCACACTTGGGAAAACTTGGTGATTCTTGATTTCATCATTCAGTAGAAGACGTGGCAGAATATCAGCTTTATCCTAACCCAGCTCATTTGAACTGAAATAGCAAGTTTGGGAATTGGTTTTCCAGCAGGTTAGACTGGTAGTGGGATCTGGAAGGTTTGGGGCTAAAAAAGTGCAGCTGCACAATCCCAGTGAGTGATGGCAGAACACCTTTTACAAATGGAAATGCATCATGGAAAAGGGAGCTGGCATCAGTGAGAGCCACTTCTCCAACGCCCTCACTGATAGTGTCTGCATTTTCCATCACTTTGCTATCCAGGAGATTATCTCAGCACAGAGAAATACTCTTCTTTTTTTTTCCCCCCCCCCCCTCCCCTTAAAACTTCCATGTGAAGTGCAAAAATAGTTTAAATCATTCTTGCCCCAAGGAAATGTTATTTAGAGCGTAGTCTTTAATAGGTTACAGCAGAATTTTGTAAATTCAAGATAAATCTTTATCTGGGTTCTTTATTCAGTTCCTCAAATACGAACACAGATGTGTTTAGTGATGAAACTTTGAGGGGCAAACTTTTTGTGAAAAAGTAGCAGCTCCACTATTTTTTAATATTTTCCATAAACTTCAGTATTTAGCAGCTGCTTATTCACAGTGTTCTCTGGAGTACGACCTCCAATTTGGGAATAACTGAGCTGAACGTCAGAGCTTTTATTAATTTTCAGCCTGAACAGCTAAAATTTGGCTGGTAGGTTTGTATTTCTAATCTAGGCTTAGATTTACAAAGGTGGTTTTCTTCCAGGTGCTGTGTTCCGTCACTGCACTCTCACGTTCATGCTGATGCCTGGAAGCTGCAGAAGGTTCTGGCCTCTGGAGCTGTAGATCCCAGAGGGAACTCTTAACACTTTATTTTCTAAGTGAAACATGTGCTGGTCTGTATTTCCTAATTTCATACACACAGACAGTGGGGAGAGAAATGGTTAAGCTGGAAAGGTATTTTGAGTCTTTCATCCTTTAGGAGTTTATTTATTTTTAATTTATTTAAAGGAGCGTGCTCACTCTTAGGGAACTGCTTCCTTTCAGCCTTGCAGAAGGGAGTCCTTTCGCCTTTCCTTTAAGTGAGCATTTTTGGTTTGGTCTAGCTGTACTCAGGGAAGTAAAGTAGTAGACCTGTAGAAGTTGGATCTTTTATTTATTTTGGAGGGTGTTTTGGTTTGTTTTAAAGCAGGACCTGAATCTGTGGTGGTGATGAGGCAACATCAACAGTGGGAAATATTTAAAGTGCAGGGCAGAATCGTAAAGGGATCGAATTCTATAGTGTTAAAGGCTTTGATGATGTACATGTGTTAGTGGACCAAAGTAAAGTTGTACATACATCTGGAATGTCACTGTGCTCTTATTTGGTTCAACCAGGCCAAGGGCCCTTGGGTCACAGCAACCCCCTGGAGCTCCAGGCTGGGCAGAGGGGCTGGAAAGCTGGAAAAGCCCTGGGGGTGCTGGTGCCAGGGGCTGGACACGAGCCCAGGGGTGCCCAGGTGGGCAAGAGGCCCCCGGCAGCTGGCCTGGATGAGGAATTGTGTGTCCAGCAGGAGCAGGGCAGGGATTGTCCCTCTGGGCTGGGCACTGAGAGGCCCCTCGAGGGCTGTGTCCACTTCTCGGTCCTGCAGGAGAGACCTGGAGGGGCTGGAGCGTGTCCAGGGCAGGGAACGGAGCTGGGAAGGGGCTGGAGAACTCTGAGGGAGCTGGGCAAGGGGCTCAGCCTGGAGAAAAGGAGGCTCAGGGGGGACCTTGTGGCTCTGCACAACGCCCGGACAGGAGGGGGCAGCCGGGGGGGTCGGGCTCTGCTCCCAGGGAACAGGGACAGGAGAAAACGGCAACGCGTTCACCCAGGGGAGCTTTAAATCGGCTATTTGGATGATATTCTTCGCTGAAAGGATGGTTAATCCTTGGAAGAAGTTGCCCGGGAAGGTGGTGGAGTCACCATCTCTGCGAGCGCTCCAGAGCCGCCTGGCTGCGGCCTTTGAGGCCGCGGTTCCGGGCCGGCGCTGGGTGCGGATGGCACACGGGGCTCCCGCCGTCTATTCTTCCCCGCGGTGACCGCGGAGCCTCCCGGGCTCGCTCCCGGCGCTGCCGCCGTCTCTTCTTCCCCCGCGGAGCCTCCCGGGCTCGGTTCCGGCGCTGCCGCCCTCTCTTCTTCCCCCGCGGAGCCTCCCGGGCTCGGTTCCGGCGCTGCCGCCCTCTCTTCTTCCCCCGCGGAGCCTCCCGGGCTCGCTCCCGGCGCTGCCGCCGTCTCTTCTGCCCCCGCGGAGCCCCCCGGGCTCGGTTCCGGCGCTGCCGGGGCGGGGCCGCGCAGGCGCGGGCGGCGGCCATGGCGACCTTCTTCGGGGAGGTGGTGGTGGCCCCGTCCCGGGCCGGCCTGGACGAGGAGGAGGAGGCGCGGGAGGAGACGCCCGAGGACCGGGAGATCCGCAGGGAGATCGAGAAGAAAAGGTACCGGCGGCGCGGGAGGCTCAGGCTGGAGATCAGGATGTTCTTCCCCCAGAGGGTGCTGGGCACTGCCCAGGCTCCCCAGGGAATGGGCACGGCGCCGAGGCTGCCAGAGCTCCAGGAGCGTTTGGGCACCACTCCCAGGAATGCCCAGGCTGGGATTGTTGGGGGGTCTGGGTAGGGCCGGGGGTGCGACTGGGTGATCCCTGTGGGTCCCTCCCAGCTCAGGATATTCTGTGGTTCTTTTCCCAGGGAGATCGATGTCCTGTGGACCTGGAAGTCGGGCGGCTGTGCCGAGGAGCCCTTGGTGTGCTCCAGGTTCATCGTGGCCATAGGAAGGAACGCTGCGGGTGCGTGCAGAACCAGATGCTGCTGGGGTTTTTTAAGGGTAAATTTGAGGAGGCAGAAGGTGGGAGGGAGGCGTAGATGGGCCAGGACATTCCCTGCTCCAAACCTTGTCCAGCCGGGCCTTGGACACTTCCAGGGATCCAGGGGCAGCCACAGCTTCTCTGGGCACCCTGTGCCAGGGCCTGCCCACCCTCCCAGGGAACAATTCCTTCCCAGTATAACACCTAACCCTGCCCTCCTTGAGCTGAGGTCATTCCCCCTTGTCCTGCCATCCCATCACCTTGTGAAAAATCCCTCTCCGGCTTTGTTTAAGCCTCTCTGTTTACTGCATGTCCAGCTCCTCCTATAGGAACAGAGGTTAAACCCAGAGTTATCCAGAGAAAGCTAAAGTTCCCCTGTACATGTAAAACACGTTTATCGTTACAGCTGCTTATTCCTCCTGAAAATTGGTGTATTTTCAGTGGAACAGGAAAAGTGAAGTATGTTTTAGTTCGAGATTTTAGTTGAGACAATCCCCCTTTTCCTTTACCTGACTTTTGTTTGGTAAACTCTCTGGGATTGTTTGTTAATTGGCAAAAGTTTTGTCCTAATAGTGCTGAGATGTCTTGTGTGCGTTTAAGTCACATTTAGATGACATTTAGATTTTATCTAAGTTAACTTTGCTTATTTGTTTGCTTTTTGTTCAAGTTTTTCCTTGAAAAATGGTAATAAATATTTTGGATCTCTCTTCCGTAGTTTTTGACAGGAGTCTGATTTATGAACGTTTTTGCCAAACTCTTGCCTCTGTTTTCTAGAATCAGTGTAATAGTTCTGCACTGCTGCTTCAGTGATTTTTGTTTTTAATCTGGTATCTGCTATGTCAGAAATATTAGAGACTTAATATTTCACATCCTTAATTAATACTAAAGAAATCGAAGTTGATCGTAATGGTATAATTCCTAAGAACAAGTGATTTTTATGTTAGGGATCTGTATATGTTGAACAGCTCTTCATCTTTTTAAATTTGGGTACAGTGGGGCTACTCACATTGCTGATGTTTCTTGGATTTGGTCAATAAATCTAAGTTGATAAAAATGAGTTATTCTTCTTTCAGATTGCAAAGGAATAAACTTATTTAGTCCAGCTGTTCATTTGTAAAACAGAGGTTTTATTCTTTATAAATCAACAGTATTTTTTGGGGTTTTGCAGCTTTCCTGTCGTCTTTTATTCTGGATTCTGTGTGCTGGGAAGTGGTTGGAGTTGTGAAGCTGTGGAATGAGTGGTGCAGAACATCCAGCACCACAAATGTCCTCCCCACAGACTCTTTCTGCTTGTTCTACAGATTGACATCAGATCCCACAGTAAGTGACGTGAGCATTAATTCCTCCGTGTTTCGGCTTTCTGAAAAGCAGAGCCTTTGTGCACCCCCAAGCAAAGCACTGCAGGATCATGGAATAATCTCATAAATCATCTGAAGGGTTAATGCTGACTAAAACTACAGAGTTTTGGTGTGTGGAGCTCAGCACAAAGATGTCACAGGCTGGTGGCTTCACTGTAGTTGTGAGCAAAAAATCCTCATTGAAATAGAGTTAAAGAAACCCAAAATGACTCAACAAGTTGTTATCTGCAGCTATATCATCCTTACAGGTGATTGTGAGCTGCTGTTGTGCTTTTAAACCACTTGCTTACACAACTTCTTGCTTTTTTCAGGTTTTGTTGTGCCAGTGCAGTTGCTACGTTGCTGAGGATCAACAGTTCCAGTGGCTTGAGAAGGTAAAACTGGCAAGAAAATAAACTGAGCAGTAAAATCCTAAGGGTGGGGATCTTCCTCTCCGATACTTTAAACATGACAGTGTTAAATAACTTCCCCGTGTGGTTTTCTTTAATTAAGTATTCAAAAATAGGTAAATCTACTCTCTGCAGAATTTGTGAAATCCCTTTCTAGGTGCTGCCAGTTGTATCTGCTGTAACCTCCCAGCTGAGTGCAGTCACTCCTTTTGGACAGTTTCAGTTTTGTTGGCCCTTTACCACTTCCCAAACCTTTTTCCTGCTTGCTTTTCATTTCCCATGGCTTACTTCAGCTCTGGGAGAATCCTTCCTCCAAAAAACCAAGGACAATTTGTCCGGCTGCCAGAGGATCACCAGACAAACCAGTTGTGGAGCTCCTGGGGGTGGTGTCAGCTCCTGGGTGTGTCCCGTGCCTTTCCCAAGGAGGAGCTGTAGGGGAAGGTGCCTCCCAAGCTGCCTTGGTCCCATTTCTTCCCTGATTTAACATTCCCGGTGCCTCACCCCAGCATCACTCAGGTACAGGAGCGCTGCCGGCTCAGTGAAGTCCCTCCAAATAGCATCATTTTGATTTTAATGAGATGAAGCCGGGGGTGAATGTTCCACCTTTTGATTTTCCTGATGGATTTGGGTCACTGCTTTGCCTTGAGGAAGCGTGGCTTATTTTGTCTTGCTGCCTGTCTGCTCCCTCCCTGCCTGCCTTTAAATCTCTGCTGGGCTGATGGGCAAGCAGGGATTCTGAAGCTCTGCTTAGAGATAAGTAAGGCTTTGGTGGAGGGGGATCATGGCTCATTTTGAAGTTTAGAAACCCTGAGACCTCAAACATTTTGCTTTTGCTGTATTCCACACGTTCCTGCACATCATTTAAACTGGGATTGCAGACGAAGGATCACTGGGGGATTGTAGTTTTTCCCTTTAGTTTGTGGCTGTGTGTGTAAACCAGAGTGCTTTGGCTGCATTCCACAGGTTCCTGCACGTCATTTAAACTGGGATTGCAGAAGAAGGATGCCTGGGGGGGTGTTGTTTTCCCCATTAGTTTGTGGATGTGTGTGATTTCCAGTGTGGTTTTGCTGTATTCCACACGTTCCTGCACATCAGATCAACAGGGCTTGCAGAAGAAGGAGGGCTGGGGGCTCGGTGGTCTCCGCATCAGTATGTGGATGTGTGTGATTTCCAGTGTGGGTGCTCCTGAGCAGTAGGAGTGTGGCTGTACCAAGGCAGTGTTCCTGAGTATTTTTAGGCTTTGTGGTTATTGGTGTTTTTAAATGTTGTCAGAAACGTCGTGCTGGCAATCTTCTGCTTTTAATGTGAATTGCAGGCCTGTGTTGTGTGTAAATCCTGATTTACGGAGCATCTCCAGTCTCCACGAGTCAGATCTTTCCATCTGGGTGTGTTTTCTCAGTTAGGGATCACTGACAAACGGCAACACACAGGCTGCAGTTTTGCAGCCATGCATTCCAGCCAGTGTTCCCAACAAAGAAGTGGAAAATATGGGGGCTTCTGAATATTTCTGTCAGATTTCTGTCCCAGTGGTGACACAGTGACGTGAGGGAACAGGCAGCTTCCCTCCTGGAGTTGGTACACACAGACAGAAACAGGCAAGTTTCTGTCACAGTTTCCAAATTCCCGGTTTCCTTTTCTCCTCTTGTTGTTTTGTGATGGCCAGAATGTTTTGTACTTCGAAACTCTGTTCTTTGAATTTGAGAAAGAGAACCTGAAATTTTCTTTCCCAATTCAACTTGAGTAGAATTAAATAAAATCTATGTGTTTAAAATAAAGGCTTTCACAATACTGTAGGACATCCAGGGAGCACAATTTTCATTTCAAATGTCTTGCAGCTCAGTGAACTGCCTGTTTTTACTTGGAATCCTTTTTATTTCTACAATCATCATTAATTAAAGCAGTAAATCTTAATATATTGAATAGAAAGTGCTGAAAACCTAAAACCTCTCCAGAAGATCACTAGACTTGGTGAATGTGTCAGCTGTTCTTTTGGGGTTTTTTATCTCCATCCTGAGAGCAATGCCTGGGAAATTTCTAGCTGAAGGCTGTGATTCAAACTGTTTTTAGTCCTGCAAACCTGAGTTCAAGTGCCCTTTGCACTGAATTTGAAATGAATCTTTGAGGTTTCTCTGCTTTTATGGTGAGAAGAGAAATTTTGCTGATGTATCTTTTTAATTGCAGGTTTTTGGCTCCATGCAGAAGAAAGGCTTGCAAGTAACCATCCTTTCCACGTGTCCTGTAGCTGATTACAAAACTCAGGAATCCACTCTAACACTTGCATCTCCATTCCTGAAAGCCTTGAAGACCAAAGAATTCCAGGAGCAGGTCTGCTGCCCGCTGCTGGAGCAGCCCAACATTGTGAGGGATCTTCCTGCTGCTGGTAATTTGCAATTCCAGTTATTTACAGGGCTGCTGGTGGCAACACAAAATTCCCTTTCAGGAGCATCCCACTGCAATTAGAATTTTTGCTTAATTGTGGGAACTGGCTGACAAGTCAGCTTTTTAAAAATTAATTACTGGCAATTTAACATCTTACACATTGCCCTGGAAAATAGGGCCAGATTTCCAAACCACCCACAAACCCTTTTACCCTTCCTGTGTGGGACAGAAGTACTGGAAAATTCTTCAGTGTAGCCTTCCAAAGCATATTGTACAGTAGGTTTTTTAGGAATTAAGTAAATTTTATTAAGTATTATTTTAATCTGAGCATCTAAAGTAAAGGCTCATCAAGTCCTTTCTGTATATTACAGGTGAGGAAGGTTGCACAGTGCTGCTGATCAACCTCGTGGAAAAGTTAAATTCAGTTTTAATATGTAATTTAATAAAAACCTCGAGCTTTTCATTTTAGAATCTCAAATGGTAGCAGCATGGGGAAAAACTTGTCTGGCAGGAGCTAAAAGTGGATGATTTTTCTCTTGTTCACGCTTCTTTTTATGTCTGGGTTTTTTTTGTTTGGGGTTCTTTGCGGATGTTGTTATTATTTTTATTTACCACTAGTACAGTTTCCAGTTAAGGTATTTGCCAGGAAGAAATACCTGCTTTTAACTGATTTTTGGTGGTTTATTTCCTTGTGTAGCTGGGGGATGAGGGATGGCTGCTGCAGCAGTCAGGATCCTGAGCTGTTAATTTAGAAACTTCCATGGGTTTAAAGTTCTGATTTTTATACACAGAGCTGAGATCCCTTTTCTGCTGAATTTAACACACATTTTCTTCAGTTCTGAGTTACTGCCAGGTGTGGCAGATCCCTGCAGTGCTGTATCAGTGTTACACTGATGTCATCAAGCTGGACACGGTCACCATTGAAGCCTTCAAGCCTCTGCTTTCTTCTAAAGCCCTGAAGAGTTTAGCCAAGGTAAAATTTCATATTTAGGATTAATGAGAGCTGCGGGCTGGTTTTGTCTGTTTGCATTCTGCTGTTCATGTGCCTCTGAGGGGATTTCATCTGAAAAGGCAGAAAAATACAGATTTTAGTGACAGTGCTCGTACCTGCTGTAACCTCTGTGTGGCTTAGAAAGAATGAATCTACAGCTTCCTTCAGAACTTCATTCTGACTTTTCAGGCTCTTCTGATAGTTTGAATATATCAGGGAGGGATTTCTTGTGCTTGTGTAAGCTGCATTTTCCTTTGGACTTGCCTCGTTTAAAACTTTGAAATTTTTTGTTGTGTGTTTTTTTTAATTTTTACATTTTACATTCATATACCAGATGGCTCTGTTCTAGCTCTGTATCTGCCTGTCTTCTGGCATACAGGAAAGCTTCTTAAAATACCCATTTTGACCTATAAGTTCTTTTTGGATCTAAAAGAGCAAATTTCTGAAGACGATTTGTAACAATTTTGCACTAATCCAGCAGCTGTGAAATCCAACCTGGCCTTGAACACTTCCAGGGATGGGGCAGCCACAATTTCTCTGTGCCAGGGCCTCACCACCCTCACAGTAAATCCCATTAATCCCATAAATTCCCATTGCAGCTCCGAAAATGAATGCTTTGCTCTGAAGTGTTTTTAATTGAATTTTAGTTGGTTGAAAACAGTTGGTTTGAACCCAGATTTAGATGCCAAAGAGATCTGTGTGCACTGAGGTGTTTATTTCAGTTCTAAAATCAGTTTTCAGTACAACTCATTCTGTTCTGCTGAATAAGTCTTGAGTCAGACATAAATATTTAAACTCTGAAGGAGAACAATGACAAATGCACAGACTCTTCCCCTCGTAGCCAAGCGAGGAGGATTGCAAAATAACAAATCCCATTTTATTGCTGAGCTGCAGATTCCTGTGGGTAGCTTCGTTCAGAAGTTTTGCTCACAGTTAGTATTTTAATAAAAGGGATGTTCAGAATGGTGAAGGTGAGGCAGAGGCCAGTGGGGTCTTGCTTTGCTCCCAGCCGTGTGGGTGATGCTGATTCCTGTGGGTAACTTCATTCAGAAGTTTCACTCACAGTTAGTATTTTAATAAAAGGGATGTTCAGAATGGTGAAGGTGAGGCAGAGGCCAGTGGGGTCTTGCTTTGCTCCCAGCCGTGTGGGTGATGCTGATTCCTGTGGGTAACTTCATTCAGAAGTTTCACTCACAGTTAGTATTTTAATAAAAGGGATGTTCAGAATGGTGAAGGTGAGGCAGAGGCCAGTGGGCTCTTGCTTTGCTCCCAGCAGTGTGGGTGATGCTGATCCTCTCTTCCTTTCCCCAGGACGCCTCTGAAAGCACAAAGATTTTGAAGAAGTTCCTGACAACCAGTGAAAGTCACAATAATATCTACATCTGACAAGGACATTTATGCTGCACTTTTGTAAACTCCAGTTTCTTCTCTAGAGGACTTCTGGGAATTTTTTTTTTTCTTCCCTTAAAAGTAGAATAAATTCCAGTAGACTTCAACTTTTCCACTCATTTTTGTTGCTTTTAACTCTATCACTGCAAACACCCTCCTGCATGGCTTGGGAGACTTTCTTCTGGAGTGATTTTAGAAATGATACCTTGGCTATGAAAAGCACCTCCTTTTTCTCCTCCTGAAGAGATTGTCTTACCTAAAAGTATTCCTTTTATATGTAAAAGAGGAAATGCAGTTAGGGAATTCTGTCTGTATCTAACAAGAACACTCCTTTTTAATTTTATTTTGAGACCTGAAGGTTTTCCTAATATTTGATGCTCTTCAAAGATTTGTCTGTGATGGAGAAAATACGCTCTCTGTCCTTTTACATCCACAGAGAATTTTGTTTGTGTTTATTTAGGGCTTCACATGCCCTCCTTAATGTATGTGGTGATACAAAATGCAGAGATTAAAGTATGGTAAATGCCTTTAAAACTTGCTAGTGAAAAATAACCTCTCGTGGTCAAAGGGGCTGGCAGGATCACAAGCTGCTTCAGCTGGATTTGCCAGGGCAAACTGATTTAATCCACTTTAAAACACCAAAATGTGGGCAGTGGTAGGAATAATAAAAGATCTCTTAGGCAGAGCATGTGATTTTTAGAGGAAAGTAAAAGTTTTTAAAGGGTCTCAAAAAGTTCTCTGGAAGTTGGTAACAATTTCAGCAGTTTATTTAAAGTATTAACTAGGATCGAGGTGCAGTTCTGAGTTGCACTCTCTGTTTAATTTAAGGTTTTGTTTAAGAGAATGGTGTTAAAGTATTGGTGTGCTCCCAGGAACAAGTCTGTTCTCTGCTGAGTGTAGCTTTGACTTACACTGGATGCTCAGTGAATGTTTTTGACCAGTGTTTTCCTTCACAGAACTGTCACTGATTCAAATTTCAGTTCAGGTAGTTACAGATAAGCAGATCCTGCCTAAAGTGCTGGATTTTGGAACTGGATTTTGGAACAAATTCTGAAGCTTTGTTGGGTTATTTTTTTCCCCCATTTCTGTCCATTCTTTTAATTCAGAAATGGGTTTTTTTGTGTGATCTGAGCTGAGGGTTCTGTTGCTCTGAAAGTTGGCTGCACCATTTTTCTACTTTTACGTGTTTGATTCACAATAAATAAAGCAGATAACAAGAAATATCTTTATTAGTAAATTATGCAGACCCTTAGAGGAACTGTAAATGTATTTCTGGTATTGGTGTGATCACCCAGGTAGTTTGCAATGTTTCAAAACAGTTACTGTATTATGTTTAATTCAGTTTTTACTACCTGGCTTTATACCGAGGTGTGGGAATGCTCTTAAACACCTTGAATAAAAGTGGCCAACAAAACCCTGGCAGCTTGGGAGATGAAACCAGACTGCAAACTGATGTTTTGGCAGAATTCTTCAAGGGTTCACTATTCCTGCTTGAAAGCTCTCCTTAGCAGGAAATGTTTATGTAGGATGTGGTAGGGAAGTACTGTAGGGCAGTGAAATAAGAGATTTTGATTTAAAATTCTGTCTTTTCCCATAATTTGATGTAGGAAGCAGCTCATACTCACCCCTTAAATATTCTGGAAGCCTGAGAACTAATGATGAACTGTGTCTCTCGTAAGAATTGAGTGTTGACTGAAGATCTTTATCGTATTTGAATGTTGCTGCCTTTTTTATTTTCCCTTCTGTGCTCTTCAGTATCTACCAAGAGCCTGCAGTGAGGCTTTCTTGTTTCCTAACAGCTGCTGGGTTTAATCCCTGTAGGAGTTCACAAACTTCAGACTTGTCAAATGTGACAGATGGCTTCAAAGCTTTGGGGGAAGAAGTTTGAAATGAGATTGTGTAAGACTTGGTTTCTTGAGGTATTTGCTAAATGCAAATCGTGAAACCAGAGTAAACTGTGAGACTGGAAGAGGGGTTCTTTTTTTCCCCCTCTTTTTAAATCATTTAAGCCACTTTTTACCTTTTTTTAGATAACACTGATCTGTCTTGTGCTGAGTGTCTTCCAAACCAAGGGCTCTTCTCAAGTCCACTCTGCTTTGTCATGCTGCAGAATTTATTTGGTAGGCAGAGGTGTTTTCCCGTTCCGGGAGGCTCTGGCTCCACGGCGATGTGCCTGACCTAAAACTCCTGGATTCAAGGTGCATTTTATGGAGGCACCTTTGCTTTTGCCTTGTAACCTGTTGGAGTCTGTGCAGTGCAGGCCACAGGTGTGGGAACAGGGGGTGCAGACAAAGGTGAGGGGTTGTCCTGTCCCCAGGCCAGGTTGGGGTTGGAAGGGGACCCTAAAGCCCATCCAGGGCCACCCCTGCCATGGCAGGGACACCTCCCACTGTCCCAGGCTGCTCCAAGCCCCAGTGTCCAACCTCGCCTTGGGCACTGCCAGGGATCCAGGGGCCGCCACAGCCAATCTGGGAATTCCATCCCAGCCCCTCCTCACCCTCCCAGAGATCAATTCCTTCCCAATCTCACATCTCTCCCTACTCTCTGGCAGTGGGAAGCCATTCCCTGTGTCCTGTCCCTCCATTCCTTGGAAATTGTCTCTCTCCACGTTTCCTGTGGGCTCCTTCAGGCCCTGCAAGGCCACAATGAGGTCACCCCAAAGCTTCTCCTCTCCAGGGTGATCAATCCCAGCTCTCCCAGCCTTTCCTCCCAGCAGAGCTGCTCCATCCCTCTGCTCATCCTGGTGCCTCCTCTGGACTCTCTCCAGCAGCTCCACGTCCTCCCTGTGCTGGGCCCAGGGCTGGGGCAGCTCTGCAGGTGGGGTCTCACCTGCGCAGGGCAAAGGGGCAGAATCCCAATCCTTTTCCTGCTGCCCACCTGCTTTGGATGCAGAGACAGGATGCACATCATTCCCGTTCCTAGGAAAGGTCTCGTCTCGCTGCACAGCTCCAGGAAACAATTTAAACCTTCCTAGATCCCATGCTCCCATTGGCTCTACCCTGCAAGGTGCTTTGTTGCCAAGGCTTCAGAGGAAGAACATCACTTCTGACAGGTAATTCCACAGTTTTTATGTCAAAAAACCGAAAAAGGCAAGCATTTTGTTCCACCTCATTCTTTGTTTTTTTTTAACATTCTGGTTTGTGTCTAAAACACTGACAGATCTAAATGACCTAAAATTAAATTAAAAGAGGTTAATGATTTTACTCTTTTTTGGTGCCATCAGAACTGCTTTTTTTTTTTTTTCCCCTTTAAATATTTTGGACTGAAAGTTACGACAGCTGCTGCACATAGCAGCAAGCAGCACCTACCAGCACCTCCTGGAGCCAAGTGAGATCACAGCTCCGAGGTCAGGCTTTTTTACTTGAGAGAGAACACTGAGATCCTGGTGAGAGATCTCCCAGAATAGCTGGTGAGCAGAGGTACTTGAGAATTCCATGCAATAAGTACTGGGGGAAACCATTAACTCGCAGGGATAAAAATGCAAAGCACTCGTTTCGCTTTGGTATCGAGGCATCCTGAGGTGAGGGAAGGCAGCAGACCCCAAACTGTGTGTGTGGGAGAAGGTTAAAGTCAAGTTTTTTTCCTTTCAAACAATTGTATAACCAAGTGTTTAAAAGTTCTTTGTATGGGAAATTTGGGCCATTGCTTTAAAGTAGTTTCAGGAGAACAGTGATGCACCTTCAAAGGACAATTAACATAAACCATTTATTGAGAAGACCACGGGTTCTTCCCTTGTGTTTGAATCAGAGAATTCCAGTGTGCTTTTGTACACTGAAAACTCCATATTTCATGTTCAGCATTGATATTTTAATTCTTTTAGGTTTGACTTGGATCCCTTTTCATGAAATAAAAGCAGCCTTTTTTCTCTCAGTTCCAGAGTCTGTAAAGCTGCTTCATGGGGAATTAACAAAAGGGGAGATGAAAAATAATAATAAGAAAAATAATAATAGAGTCACAATCACTGAAGGCAGCAGCTTGATTACTGAACAGATGAACAGAGAGTGTACAGACTCGTTTAATTTAAAGGAAAAAAAACCCCAAAGCAAACCTGTGGGAGGAGAGGTTGTATGAGAACAGAGGCAGCCACTATGGAAAGGTGAGGGCACAGCAGAGAGAGCCTCAGCATCCATCATCCTATAAAATTAGGGTCTGAAAGGGTTGTGGTGGAGTCAAGCAGGTAGTGAGGTGGGTTTGCTGTTCCCTGCTGCCCTGAGAAGCATTCCCACAGAATGCCTTTGTGCTGCTCCACTGAACTCGCTTCCAAAGTGGGATTATAAAGATATTTTTGTGCAGAATAAGCACAGTGAGAAGTACAAAATGCTCTGCCTGGCTATTTCCACCCTTAAACCTTGGAGGACACTTGCAAGAACCCCTGTGGATGCTGTCAGAAACAAGAAAGTCTTCTGTTCATTCCTTAGAAAGTGCTGGTGCAGAACTGTTCAACCTGAATCCGGAATTAAGATAGCCCAATGTAGCTCCATCAGGTGGCTGCGGGCTTTTTCCAAGTGCCAGGAAGTAATTTGGGATAACCTGGCAGTGCCATGTGTGAGGGAATGCCCTGCAACAGTGGATTCAGCACCTGCCCTTTGAATTTCCACTTTTTTATGTTCTTCCACTTCCCTGTGAGAGTGTGCGTACAGAGGAATTTTTACTTTTAACAACTATTAAAATCTAGTAGGATTTTTAAACAAAAAATAGTCTGTGGAGGTTTTATAAATAACTTTACTCCCAGGATTGTGGGAGGCACATTTCCTATCTTTATGGGCATGAACTCACCCCCTGCAAGGCTTGGGGTAGAGATCTTATGATTGAAACGCAAATAAGAACCCCCACAGTCCCCAGCTGACACCCTGGCAAGGCAGGGAATTCTGGATGGTGCAGGTTTGTCTGAGCATGAAGTTCGGTGAAGATTTTGTTGGCTCTAAATGAGTTCTTTCATGAAATTTCTTCACAGAAGAGGTTGTTAAATATTGGCAGGGGCTGCCCAGGGAGGTTTGGAGTGCCCATCCCTGGAGGTGCCCAAGGAAGGCCTGGACGTGGCACTCAGAGCTCTGGGCTGGGGACAAGGTGGGCATCGGGCACAGCTGGGACTCCATGGGCTGGGAGGGCTTTTCCAGCCTAAATGATTCTGTGAATGCTTTGTGTCCTACTGGACAATAATCCCATTGTTTGCTTTCCTGAGTGTCCCAATATGGAGCTGGCTGAGGTCAGGTACTCAAAGCTGCAGATTGGTTTGCCCTGTGGTGCCCATTTGTGGCCACGAGGCTTTCTAAGGCTCCTGTAAATTTTAGTTTTTCACCAACTTTTTCAATGTAATAATTGTCTGAGAAAAATCTGGGCAAAAATATTTCCTCAAGTCAATGCTGGAGATCCAATTTAGTATCAGCTCAGTTTTGAGATGGTTTTTGACTCAGTTCTGGTTCAGGCTCAGCTGTCTCTGATGTTATTATTGGAATTAAAGCAGTAAATCTTGTACTTCATAGAATCATGGAATTGTTTGTTTTGGGAGGGACCTGAAAGCCCATCCAGTGCCACCCCTGCCGTGGGCAGGGACACCTCCCACTGTCCCAGGCTGCTCCAAGCCCCAATATCCAACCTGGCCTTGGGCACTGCCAGGGATCCAGGGGCAGCCACAGCAAATCTGGGAATTCCATCCCAGCCCCTCCCTCACCCTCCCAGAGAACAATTCCTTCCCAATATCCCATCCATCCCTGCCCTCTGGCAGTGGGAAGCCATTCCCTGTGTCCTGTCCCTCCATTCCTTGGAAATTGTCTCTCTCCATGTTTCCTGTGGGCTCCTTCCGGCCCTGCAAGGCCACAATGAGGTCACCCCAAAGCTTCTCCTCTCCCGGCTGAACAATCCCAGCTCTCCCAGCCTTTCCACCCAGCAGAGCTGCTCCATCCCTCTGCTCATCCTGGTGCCTCCTCAGACCTGAGGAGCTCAGGTGGTGCTGAGGTGCTTCTTGAGGTAATGGCATCCACCTCTACCCCATGGGACAGAGGGAGTTACTACAGAAACTCCTTTGCAGCAATACAGCGAGTGCTTCCCCTAAATAAGAGTTTCTGCACTAAACCCCACTTTCTGTGGTCTCCAGAGCAGCCCAGCAAAACCACAGGCTGCAGAAGGGGGTTCTCCTGCTGCACCTGCTGGTGTGAATCGTGTCCATGTCCTTCCTCCCAGCTGGGACCCAAATTCCCAGAGCTTGAATGCTCCCCTGCGTTCTTGACAAAGCAACTCAAAACAGGAATAAATACTGAATGTTACCGGGGAAGAGCAAGGAGGGCTTTTTAATATCACATTTATTTAAGTTTTCCCTCGTTTAATTTTCACTTTTTGACCACAGAAACAGGGCCAGCAGCAGCGGTCTGGCTCCGTGTGCCTCGGCCTTCACTCTGCCCTGCGGTGTATGCTCCGAGTCAGACGTTAAAACTCAGCTCGGATGGAGGAGGTCTTGATTTAATCAGCGTGGGGCAGAGAAAGTAACGCTGTGATGCTGATAGAAAAGGTCACTCGTCTGAAAGGAGAGCAGCTTGCCCTGGGTTTTCCATCCCCTGCACCCCAGGGGTGCCGCTGCCACAGCCGCGATGCCGCGGAGCCGGGCTGTAATGTTTGGGAAGTGGCTTTGATTTTGGGACTTCCAGGGAGCCAGCCTGCTGTTTTCTGGTGTTGACATGTGGCTTCCAGACCCTCAAATCCAATGCACGTTATAAAAAATGCGTAAGTGTTGGATTTAAACCATATTTTAATAATTTGGCCACCTGTACAATATCCTAATAACCTTAGGAGAACTTGAGATCCTCTGTTAAATTATTCGTAGCAGATGTTAAATCTTTGGTGTATTCTACACATTTACACACTGGGGGACAGACACTAAACATTGCCCTTACAAAAATAACCCGAAACATATTTATTTCAAAGAATTAGAGTGGGTCATAGCAGGAAGTGGATGCAGGAAGCTCCGTCCATTGTTGTGGTTTGTTTTAAAGGTGTGCTCCAAGTGAGAGGATTAAAAAAAGTTTTGGTCTTTACTACAGTTGGGCAAAATTATTTGAGTGTTTAAAAGATAAAACGCCTTTTATTATATACTTTTTGTTCCAGTAAGTTTCTCAGCTGTTATTTTTCTGGCCCAGCTTTCTTTTTTTATTTTTTTATTTTTTTAGTACACTGCAACTCTCCAGCTTTAAAGATGTCATTAGAGGGCACTAAATCCTAAGTGCCAAACCTGTTCTCTCATGATTGAAAAATTACCCTTTTGGTCAGAACTTGAGAGCCAGAAATTGAAAACCTGCTAGAAAAAGGCAAAAGTCCTCCTCTGATGTGACTGGGCAACAAATCTCTTTAAGTAGCCAAGTGAATTAGCTTTTAAAGAGCTTTTAAAGATGAAAACATTGCTGGCAAGAAAATGCATACATATATGTATATATATATTTATAAATATAGTCTCCATTGATGTAGGTAACTCTGAGTTGATTTTAGAATCAACTTTTAAAAACTGTGTAAGTTTTGGTGTGTTTTTACTTGCCTCCTGAGGTCTTGATTTTTTGATAACTGTGAGGGCTGGATTTTCTTTGTGATGAAAAGTTCTGGCAAAGTCACAGAATCAGAGTCACAGAATGGTTTGGGTTGGAAGGGATCTTAAAAATTATCCTATTCCCACCCCTGCCATGGGCAGGGACACCTTCCACTGTCCCAGGCTGCTCCAAGCCCCAGTGTCCAACCTGGCCTTGGGCACTGCCAGGGATCCAGGGGCAGCCACAGCTGCTCTGGGCACCCTGTGCCAGGGCCTCCCCACCCTCCCAGGGAACAATTTCCTCCTAAAGTCACCAAATTTTCAAGAAAGCATGGGGTGTAGGGACTTCAACTTTGCCTCTTTTCAAAATTTTTGGACAGCCCAGGTGTGTCTGGGTTGGGCTTCTAACATTTGTTGGACTTTGGTGATTGTAGTGGGTCCCTTCCAACTCTGAATGTTCTGTGATTCTGTGAACTAAAGCAGGGTGGGAAGTGAAAAGGCAGGTGCTCAGCCTTGGCCCAGAGTTGTGTTTTCCTTAAAGAGCAGAGTGGAGCTCATAAGGATACACCTGGTTGGCTTTTCCAGCAGCAGGTGTGGTGGCAACCTGGATGTGACCCCTCTGTTTCTGCAGGAGAACAGATCATGGGTGTTACACAGGGGAAAAAAAAAATCTGCAGCTAGAGACAGGGATGGGGCAAATTTTCCTCTTTTATCATAAATCGGTGCAAAACTTTTGTGGCGATTAGAATAAAATTGCATCATCCTGTAGCTTTGTGGTGCGTGAGGTGATGTTGAAATAAGTGATACCCAATGCTTTATTCTGAAATAAGCAAAAACTCATCCCAATGGCTTTTTATTTTTGTCCCAAACTATGGTGGTATGTGTATATGTGGACTTAGATAACCACTCAGAGGTTTTTGACATGCAAACATTGATTTACTGAGTTGCTGAGATCGTATCAAGTGGCCTTTGGACACTGACAGCATCTGATCTTTTGGTGAAATAAGTGTTATTTTTCATTTGAAGGCTGGTTTATTTAGCCAGGTAGAGCACCGCAAGCAGTGACTGAGGTGTCCGTTTTGGTTTCCTGGCTGTATAGCTCAGCATTAAAGTTGTCTCTTAGGACTTGGCATTAAAGATTCCTGGAGAAGAAAAAGCTTTGGGAAGACCCAAATTTGGCTTTCTAGTACCTGAAGGAGCTGACAAGAAGGATGGAGAGAGACAATTTCCAAGGGATGGAGGGACAGGACAAGGGGGAATGGCTTCAAACTGCCGGAGGACAGGACTGGATTAAATGTTAGGAAGGAATTGTTCCCTGTGAGGGTGGGCAGGCCCTGGCACAGGGTGCCCGGAGAAGCTGTGGCTGCCCCTGGATCCCTGGCAGTGCCCAAGGCCCGGCTGGACACTGGGGCTTGGAACCTGGGATAGTGGAAAGTGTCCCTGCCCATGGGTGGCACTGGATGGGCTTTAAGGCCCCTTCCGACCAAAACTATTCCATGATTCCAAAGACCATTCCATGACCCAAGAGCCCCTTGGGTTCTGCCTGCTTTTGTCAGCATTCAGGAGTTACTCCACCTCTGGTGGGGGTGTGGCTAGTTTGGGTTTCTCTGCCCATCTCTCTTATCTCTTCTACTCTGATCTCCCTTAACCATTCTGGATCTGGTGCTCAAACCCTCTGAGCAGGACGCTCACAGGCACCTGTGTCCAGACAGTCATGGAGCCGAAAGGTCAGGGCACAAAGTCCTCCAGGAGTCAGCTCTGGGTTAGGATTGTGTCTTAGGAACTTTGTGTTTCCAGCAGCACCAGCCCCAGTAGTAGCAGCAGGAAGGACGTGGGGTAGGAGCACCCTGGAGTCTTCCAGGCAGACTGACCCAAGTCTCAGTTTGGGGCTGCTCAAAGCTGTCATTAAAGATATTCCTGTCCCAAGAGGGTTTTCCTCAGAGTCTCTGTAAATCCTGTTGATTTCTGTGGGCTTTGGAACGGCCTCCCTTGTGCATAAATCAAGCATGAATTTAATAAACACAAAATCACTGCTTTGGTCTCCCTATGACTGAGGACATGAAGTGAATGTGTAGAACTGCAACGAACCGGTGAAACATTTCCCGGACTGTCACCGGCAAACGGGAAAGCTGTAAATCCTGAGCAGTTAATGTGGAAAAGCTGATGCCTTTTCCATGGACAACGGCTTAAAACCCCTGTTCGCTGTATCTTTCAAGTCATAAAATCAAGAAATGAAAAGTTAGTAGCTCATGAGGTGAGAAGACAGACCGTAGCAGCATAACCTTTGTTTAGTCACGGGCTCTGACTCTCTGGATGCTGTTTTTGCACAAAGTGCTCCTGTCCTGGAAGCATTTCAGCAGCTAATGAGCAGTGGGGAACGTGGCCGTGGTCACTGTCAGGTTGCTGGATGGACCGTGCTTTGACATGGTCAATTATTTCCTTCTTTTTCTGCCCTCAGAGTTGAAACAGTGTGCATAGTTCTTATTTTCCCCTTCACTGACTGAAGCAAAACAGCCTCAGAAAAATGGCAGTTCTGGGTCTGGGAAAATAGGACAAAAAATCTCAACAAGATAAAAAGGAAAAATAGAATTTTAAGGGTTTGTGTTGTTTGGGTTTTTTTTAATTGACTGAGAAGTTTAATTTGTGTTGAGACTAAGTGTTCATTTGCAAAATTGGTTGGTTTTTTTTTTTAAATTTTGTTTTTTAAATCCAGACAAACTTGTCCTTGTTTTTTGTATGCCATCATCAAAATACTGCTGTTTAAAAAAATAGAAATATAAAGGTGTGAGAGCGTTCAGGTCTAAAACATCCAAAAAGTGAGGGGAGAAGGTTGATATCTCCTCATTCTTCCATCAAGATGATGGATAAATTTGTGCTAAATCCAGGAATTCAGGGAATTCTATTGACTTCATTCCTGTACTATTATGTGCCACAGCATCCCCTGGGTGGTGTCGCTTGTGGGTGGGGCTAAGCGGCCTGGGTGGGGCTGGGTGGGCGGAGCTCTGAGGGGCGTGGCACTGGGGGATTTGTTTTCCTTTTTCCAGGGTTTTATAGTCCCTCAGATCCATAGGATCGGCTGCCATGCCGAGCTGGGAGAGCTCTGCCCACGACGCTGATGACAATGATGACCATCACCCCCCTTGCCGTTCCTGTCTCCGGGGACGTTTTCCCTCCCCACCTCCCACATCATCCCGACCCTGCTGGAATGTTCTCCGTGGCGGTGGTTTATCAGCGCTGCCCATCAGCACGTTGCTGTTGTGGTTGGCAGAGGTTTCACGGGGCTCTGCTTTCCCCCTCGCCGCGATAACACCGCTCGTGCCGCGCTCCCAGATCCCGCCCGATCCCGCCATCTGGTTTCCATATGGGAACATGCTGCTCTCGTTAGCCACCTTCAGAGCCGCCCGGCAGCCAGGTCCCTGCTCAGAAACAAATAAATTGTCTGGTGTCTACTGTATTTCCTTTTGGGCCGCACTCCCCACTTTAAACTTGGCAGCGTTTCAGAGCAATCAAAATCCAATCGGCGGCCGTGCTAACTCCATATGTTTTATTTCCAGTGGGCCGGAGGAAGCTGGGACTATTTTGGGCGTGTGGCGATGCTGAGGGTGACATGCCACAGACCGTGTGCACGTTTCCCTCTGCCTGGTACCCAGAGCCCTGCTCGGCGAGCAGAGGTGCTCGGGTTTCCTGCAGAAAATTCCGGCTGGCCAAGCGCTGCAGATCCAATTAGTTTTCCTGGAAAGTGGAGCAGCCCTAATGGAGAGTGAAGCGAATGTAAACTACAATTAGTTCGATGTGTTGGAAATTCGCCGGAGTCCTCCGGGGCTGGGCCTCGAAATATAAGCAAACTTGACAGGTTGCCTTTCTTTAAATGGTGTTTGGGACGTGGTGATTACCCCTGTCACGGGGCTGCTGGCATGTTCTGCGGGGCTGTGTGCTGGAGCCCATCAGTCAGGCTCCTTCTGCCTCCGAGAATGCTGCAGCCCGTGTCTCAATGTAAAATAGGAGTCAGGAGGAATCTGCACAAACAGGCAGGGCTTTCTCCAGCAGAGCTGCCTGGCATCCTCTGGAGTCGAGTTTCTCCCCATGCCCTTCATAGAATCACAGAATGGTTTGGGTTGGAAAGAATCTTACAGATCATCTCATTCCGCCCCCTGCTATAGGCAGAGAGCCTTCCACTGTCTCAGGTAGCTCAGAGCTCCATCCAGCCTGTCCTTGAGCACCTCCAGGGATGGAGCAGCCCCTTTGAGCTGGATCTAGTTATTTTGCCCCGATCCGTGCTAACAGTGGGCAGGTGACAACTGCAGTGCCTGAGGTGTCTTGGCAGGATTGTCACATTCATGGCAGCTCCTCTGCCTGTGCCCTGCGGAGGTGAAGCTGTAACAGGGTCCCACTGGTGCCTTGCAGCTCCTCTCCCCAGAGATGGCTTTGGTCCTACATGAGGCTCCCGGCCCTGCGAGGAGGGATGCAGAGCCGAGGAAATTCCTTGACACAAAGGTGGCAGGAGGTGCAAGGCGGTGTTGGGACTTGTGCTTGAATCTCTGGAACGCAGAGACCCGGAGCCGCCTCTCAGAGGAAGTTATTCCTGCTCAGAGAAGCACTCGTGTTATGGGAGGGAAGGTCAAGCAAGCATCAGGCAGACTCACCTTGCACACAGGAAAAGCAGCCCTGATCCCAGAGGGATCACAGCTGTCACACAGGGGAGTTCAGGGAGGAGAGGGAACCAAAACTCATGAGAGAGTAGGTTTGAGTTGGTAGCAACTCGAGCACATGTTTTTTCCCTGGGCCAGCCACGCAAGTCAAGAGTTACAAACTAATTTCACAGAGGTCGAAAAGCAGCAGCAGCCTCATCTCCCAGCCCATGACCCTGTTGTGCTGCTCCATTTCCCTCTGGCTGCGTGTTGAGAGTACAACAATCAAAGGCCTCCATTTTCAGATATTTACTGAGAGTTGTAGCCCATTCCATGAGTGTTCAGTGGTGGGGAGAGCTCTCTGCCAAAGTGCAGGAAGCACCAGCAGAGCTGCTGAAGGTTAATCCAATATTTGATGTTCAGTGGGCTGCCAGGAGTTATAAAACCGTTCATATGGTTTGATGGCTGTGTACAGCTTTCCATGGTTACTTTACATCTGGCTCGGAGAGTGATGGATTTGAAAGCACCACTAGGATGTCTTAGGGAACACTGTGAGGCCTTAGGAGAGGCAATAAACCAAGGTTTGTCATTGTCAGGGAGCTGGCTTGAAGGATGCTTTGAAAAAAGCTCTCTGCGTGACCTCAGAGTGCAGAACAAAGCCAAGCCCCCGGGCATCAAAGCACTGCCACATGCCAGGAAAAGCCGACAGGTATGGGAAGCCTAGAAGGTGACAGCCAGCATGGGGCAAATGTGCAGATCAATGCTGATTAAGTGAGCAGGAATATTCCAGTGAAAAGAGATATATTTAAGAAAAGAGACATATATAAGAAAATATTCCAGTGGGACCATTCCGCTGTGGAGTTGACGCAAAATTCCACCGGGGGAGCAACGCAGCAGCAAAACTCCCAGCTCCTGCTCCTCTTCCCTGGTGCTTCTGGAAGGGAAACACGGTGCTGGCCACGCTGCTTTCCTGCTGGGAGATGGGAGATGGGCACGGGGATGGTGGGGGCGGGCAGGTGCCGGTGGTGACACACCTGGAAGGTGTGTGAGGAGGAGCCCATGAGCTGCAGCAGCTGAAATTGATTCCTGAGTGTGTTCCCGACCAGGAAAAGCTTTGGGTCAGGTCAGAGATGAGGGAGAGTGAAGGAGATACAAGGTGGAGTTGTCAGTTTGGGGATCCACAAACTGGGAATGATCTGGGTTCAAATCAGAAAGCCGTAAGGGCTTTGGGTCTAGTGCCTATAGCCGCCTTTTCTAATTATTTTTCTTCCTTTGGAAGAGGAGATATCCTTCCTAAGGGATCAGCACACAGCCAGTTTTTACCAGGTAAACCTTTACCTCTGAAGTGTGAACATGTATGTGACAACTTTCACGGGAGGACAGATGTCCAGAGTAGTTTGGGGCACGTGAACACCTGGGACTTGGGTTTGTCAGCAGCAGTACCCAGAGCCTGATTTATGGGAACTTGGAAACAAAGGGATTTATTTCCTTGTAAACCTCTTTTTTTCTCATTTTGTTACTCAGTCTTGTTCCCCTCCTGGGTTCAATAAGCCTTTTCAAGCTTTTTTCCCTCTGCATCTTTCCAATCTTTTCTGAATCCTGACCCACGTCCTCTCTTTGTGGAGATTTTTTTCTGTTCCTTCCTCATTACCACTGTTATTTGTTTTTCACAATTGCCTTGCAAGCTGTTCCTTCCTTCCCTCCAGTTTTCCTGGTTTATTTGCACATCTCAGCTTGTTTTTCTTTCTGGAAGGAGAAAAACACAGAGGCTCAAGTAAAGTATTACACAGAATCAAAGGTTTCCATCATCATCTTACTTTGCAGCATCATAAATCACAGAATCACAGAATGGTTTGGGCTGGAAGGGGCCTTAAAGATCATCTTATTCCACCCCCAGCCATGGGCAGGGACACATCCCATTAGACCAGGTAAATCAGTAATTAGCTTCTTCATCAGATGCTTAAATTAACCCTCTGAGTCATCCTGTGCTCAGGCTGCACCTGAACTGTGCAGGGAGCAGGACATGTCCTTTCTTCTCTTTCTCACTTTCCTCAGTAGCTTTGTTGGCCCAGGACAGGTATTTCAATAGGAGCAGGTAGGGACAGGTCATAGGGATTCATATTTTAATTTAATTTTAATTTACTTTTTAAATTTACATTAATTTTAATTTAGATTTTAATCTGTCCAGAGTTAAAATATTGCGTCTTTCCCTCCCTGCCATCCCCAAAAACAGAATGCAGAAAGAACAAGATTAGTCTAATCCAACAATCCATTTCCCCCATTTTTTGATATTTCCCATTACGTTTAACCTAGTGAAAAGAACAGATAGAAACCATTTTTGTTTGTGGGGGAGGAGAGGTGTCAATCTCTTCTGCTGTGTCTCAAGTGAAAGCATGAGAGGAAATGGCCTTCAATTGCAACAGAAAAGGTTCAGACTAGATAATGAAAAAAATTTTTCACTGAAAGGGTGGTCAGGCATTGAATGCATTGCCCAGGGAGGTTTGGAGTCCCTGTCTGTGGGAGTGTTCAGGAGGAGTCTGGGTGTGGCCCTTGGGGACAGGGTTTGGGGTGAGAAAGGTGGTGCTGGGGTGGCGCTGGGTGATCCTGAAGGGCTCTTCCAACCTTGATTATTCTGTGATTCTGTGCTTAATTATAATTATTTATTATTTTATTTTAGTTATTTTTTGTTGCTAATTCACTTACAAAGTGCTAAGCTCAGTTATAATTCCTGAAACTGAGCCCAGAAATCAACGCAGATGATCTTGAGTGCCATCACACGGCACCTGCAGGATGGCCAGGGCAGCAGACCCAGCCAGCGTGGGTTCAGGAGGGTAGGTCGTGCCTGACCAACCTGATCTCCTTTTGTGACCAGGTGACCCAACTGGTGGATGCAGGGAAGGCTGTGGATGTTGTCTACCTGGACTTCAGCAAAGCTTTGACATCATCTCCCAAGCATTCCCTGGAAAAGCTGCAGCCCACGGCTTGGACAAGTGCACTCTTTGCTGGGTTAGGAACGGGCTGGATGGGGGCCCAGAGAGTGGTGGTGAACGGTGCTGCACCCCGTTGGTGGCCAGGCACCAGTGGGGTCCCCA
>VWPU01008351.1:0-117012 GCA_013398955.1 Callaeas wilsoni | reverse complement strand
CCTGCCGCCGATGCCCCGGCCCCCGCCGCCGGGCAGGTCGCCCGGGATGGCGGTCGGCGCTGCTCCGCCCCGCGCAGCGGAACCGTGCGGCTCCGCGCCGCCGTGGGTGAGCACCGCGCCGGCAGCCCTGCCTCCGCCGCCTCCTGCCCCCTCCTCACCCTTGCCCCACTCAGGTTTGCGCTTCGCCCAGGCGGCCCCGTCACCTGAGGCTTCCCTGAGCCCCTGCTCGCAACTGGAGGGTCCCTTTCCCCTAAATTCCCGGTATCTGAAATCAGCGTGCACCTCCGGTGCACATCCCCTTGCCCCTTGGGTGGGTCCAAGACCTCAGGGGACCGAAGGCCTGTCAGCCCCTCTCTGTCTCACTCGTTCCTCACTCAAGCCAGGCTAAAATGAGCACAAGTTCACTTGTACTGTCCAAAGAAGCAACGCAGTTCACAATCTCGTTAAAGGAATGGGTTAAAGACATGGCAGAGGTGTGCTGGCCCCTGGCAGGTGAAACCAGATCAGCGCCTCCTCATCTCCCACATGCAGCCAGCCTGCTACAGACACATTTCTGAACCCTTGGTTAGGAACATCTTCTAGTGTTCCTCATGTCTCAGCGTGCATTCAATACCAAAACCTCTTGTTCATAAAGCCATGCTACAGTTTGTAGGCATTTTCTTTCTCATGGTCCTCTAGGGGTCCCGTTTAGGCCAAGTCTCCCCTTCATATTGCTCATTTAAAATTTGTCTGTTTATAGCCCTTCCTGTCTCCATGTAGTCTTTCCTCCACCTGGACTTTCGCTCATCGGTTTACCCACACTTTGGGATTCAGCATCTCTTCAGCAGACGGAGCTCATCTGCTTGGCAAGTTCACTTTGTGGAAAACACTGTCTTAATTCCTATGGAAGTGTTGCTGCAATGGCAGTGCAGGTGTATTAGCTCTGCAGCCCTGCAAAATTCAGTGGAGAAATGGTCCAGATATAAATGAGTTGAAGTCCGGCTCAGGCTTTAAAGAACAAGATCCATCTTGTCTGTAGAAAAAAAGCATGAATTTCAACTCAAATACATGACACAATATCCCGTTTAGGTCTGCCTAATCTAAGAAACTGAAAAAACTTTACCTCCCAGAGAGGTTGACAGAACCAGACATAATTACGTGCTCCAACAAATTAAAGGAAACTGAAACTCACCAAACCACCATGCAACAAATTGCTGATGAAATTACTTCTTGCAAAACAAACTGATGTTTAGCACTGAACCCAAATAGTGCAATGGCAATTTCTTCACCAACAAGACAACATCTGAGAAATGATGGTGAGAGGACCTGCATCTCAACATCACCCACCACAAAATCTTTGGGAGGAGTACCCCGATTTTGAATATCTACCACTATGTCTTCTTTCTAAATGCTTGCTTTTATTCTCGGAAATGTTGGGAGCATTGTGGTCTGTAGTCCAATTGGAGGAAGTGTTCCTGTAACTGTGTCTCAACTTCTCTAGGAAAAAAAAAGACAAAATAGCCACCATCACCTGTAAAATAACCATGAAAACAATCTCACATTAGAGTGAGCTGCACCCTCCTAAATCAGTTTTACGTTGGTCTACAAAAACAATTCTTTTAGAAATAATTTTTTGAAAGGTACTAACGGGATTTTTAAGGGTCTACATAGTTTTTAAAATCTAGTGACCAATTAGTTATTAAACAATTGATAAAGGAGAAGTTAGGATAGTGTCAGTGATGCTAGCAGATGGTTTTTTATGCTTTCCTGTGAGAAGGAACTCAAGAAAGACCTCTGCTTTTTTTACCCTAGAGTTCAAATTTCTTCCTAATGAAGATGGAAAAAATTGTGTCAACTCCTGCCACCTCAAGGTGATCTTCTGCATTCTTGCAGAAGGAAACAGAAGGAGACATTCAGTGAAGAGCTATGAGGATCTGCAGACACTGTCTTTAAATACTTTGTTACATATGAAAAAACTTTCTCCAGACAAACACGCTTCCTTCAGCATCGCTGCTTCATTAACTATCTTCTCTACTGTCACCATCTTTAGTATTGCCGTCATATGCTACACCAGAGAACCATCACCCCTGACCCTTTGCCTAAGAGACGCCAGCCTGCTAACTGGTGACTTATGTGCCAGTCTCTTGGCATTGAATAATCAAGCCCATCTGTTTCGTGTTCATCCACAACAATTTCCCCCTCACAAAATTTCAGATGCAGCTACAAGCACCCAGGTACTTGGTATCCAAGCACCAGGATATCAGGCTCTTCAGGAGTCACCCTGTATAGAACATGAACCTTCCCACCAAACCAACATGGGTTCCTAGGGTACACTAGGGGTACATAAATGACATCTGTACTGAAAACTGAGATTCCCTCATTGATTTCTACCACAAATTCAGCAACCAGTGTTGCCCATCAAACTCTTTGGAAAACTTACATCAGCGTCAACTTTCTAGACACCAAGGTCAACATAAAAAATAGCAACCGTCAAAATACCACATGCAGAAAATCCACAGACCAACACACCTCCTTCCACAAACCATCAGCTATCCAAAACACACTAGGAAAACTGATATAGCCCACAGACATCACCTCATTTGCTCTGAGGAAAGCACTCATGACACACCCTCACAAAGCTACAGATGATGCTCATCTAACAGTAACACTCCACTAGGATCGCGTATTTGAAGAAGCCACCTAAACCTTATCCAAACTTACTACAATACAGAGAGAAAATCCCCAACTGGGTATCATATACTACAATATGCAAGAAATGTATACTGGAAAACGTTAACTAGGTGTAGCTTATATTGGAAGAAAATCATACCTTGAAATTATTTTTCCTAGAATCACCCATCCTTCCCTTCAAACCACACTCATTATTGTTAGCTCCATCACTGAAAGCAAATTTTGCCAGACCAGTATATGCTGGCTAGAGCCTGATAGCTCAGGAAAATCCTACCCAAATATTGCCACAGCCCTCATGATAAACACCTACTTCAGCAAAACCACCAAAATATACAGATCTTATATGTGAGCATTCTGAAACATCATAGGCAGCACGCAATGCATTCACTGCTCTTAGGGAGCTCTGTGGGTGAAGCCAAACATCCACCACAGGATGCCTGATTAGGAAAGAACAGCGACATCCAGTTACCAGTTGGAAAATTATATACCTTAAGCAACTACTCCATCTCTAATCTTGCAGTCCTGACACTGCAAGACCAAAGATGGGCCAGAGAACTAAAATGTGCAACTCTATCAGGTACCAGATTTCATATTAGATGAATTTGATGAAGACTTTTGAGTTTCCCAATTTCTCAAGTCTTGCTGCTCTTTGATGAGTATTACTGTTTGCTCTGATCATTCTGCTTCTGTCATCACTTACACTCTTACAGGGTCAGGATCACCCTCTGCTCCCGGAGTAGAAAACACTTTTCTCTCAAATGTCCAACTGATTAAAATATTCAAATAGAATTCAAAGCAACGAGCTACAATTAATTTCACATTTTCTCTATACTTTGGACTCAAAGAGTAATTGATCTGCGTGAAAATTAATCTGCTTTATCTAATATCTCATTTACACAATTGCCTCTGTGGGCCTAATAAAAGTACTTTCTTCCTAAAATATGTGTCATTCTTTGGGCTGTGTGAGGGCTAATGACATACACGACAGTTCCCATAAACAAAGTCCTGGCTCTGTAATATGAACTCTTGGCCCCAGAGCAGAACACAGCTCCTTCCTATTGTCTACAAAATACTTGTGTTGCAGCAGATGATCGCAAATATACTAGCTGTTGTGATAAGACTGCATAGCTGCTAGGATTTTTTTTCATCATTTTGCTTTGAAGCAAAACAGGAAATTGTGTTTACATAAAAAGGCTGTGTTGAAAGTAGTTCTCATTGCGAGGCTGATTCTCATTGCAAAGTTGAAAGTCTTGAAAAATCTGAAAATGTCAAAGAGCAACAAGCCTGCAGGTCAAAGTAAAACATTAGGGGGGAAAAAATCAGGCTTTTTAATTGTAGTTTGTTGTCTTTCAAAACAGGGAGAGTCACAAAAAGTTCTTGTCCTGACCTACGCTTCAAATAATGCAGTGGGTTTTACCTTGAGAGAGATTAAACAGCTGAAATACTCGGTTTTGGTAAAGCAGTTAAAGAAGTATCATATTCTTACACCAGAAAGATTTTTTTTTTCCAGTGGACAGATGTTTGAAACTAACGTTTCTGGTATTACTATTGTTTGGAATATTGTCAGTGGAATTATTTCAAGGCCAAAGGTTGTTTTGGACCTGACACAAATGTTTAATTGAGTTGTATCAATTTTGAGCATGTTTTGAACAGTAAGGTTTTTCCAAGGAGCAGCACAGACTCTTTAAGGGATGTAAAGAGAATCCTGTGCTGAAACTCTGATCTACTGAGTGTGACTAGGGATGTTTTGATGAACATAGTGAAAATAGGCAGAAATTCCATGTATGTTGGGAGGAAATGAAATTCTACAAGTTCCAAAATTGTTGTGAAATGAACTTTACCGTTTTTTTTTTTCACTTCTCGACATGCCATACAGTGGTTAATATAAGTAAATATGTAAGTGTAAAGAGAAGGATGGTAAAGTATGACCAATAACAGAGAATGCCCCGAAAAACTTGAGCTTTTATTTAAAATACTATTCTAGAAGAGTCTGGGAAACAGCAATTGATACGCTGGGAAATAATTACTATATTTTAAAAGAGTGGAAAAAATGCATTAAAATGTCATTTAAGTTTTCCAGCAAATTGCCATTCTGCTTCTTTCTAGTCTAGTGGTATGACAAAGGTCAAAACAATGAAACTGAGTTTAAAATAGTAACATAAATAATTAGTATATTAAAGTCTTTTATGTTTATGTAAAAACTCTTAAATTAAGGTAATAGAAGTAACTTTGTCCCTGTTCAGGAAAAGTGAACTGAAATGAAATTGTAGGAACAGTCTTACATTATTTTAGAGCTGAAGACAGCAACAGCTTGTTGGGGAAAATACTGGGAGAACAGTTCATATCTCTCTAGGTTTGATAAAACCAAAAAAACCCAAAAAAATCCACACTACTTGTTGGTAGTTAAAGTCCTCAGAGCCTGTTAAAAAGCTCAGAAAAATTGGTGAATATATTTTTCAGGACTTCAATATGTTTTGGATCAGATTTCTCCAGTAAGAAGGCTTGAGGTCACCTTATATGGATTTGCACGATTTATGTCTGTATTTCTGTATTGTGCAGGTTTCACACATTAGAATTGCAGCACCTCGTGGCCTCTTTTTCCTCCAGAGACTTTCTGGATATTTCTTTAAGCCAGATATGCTGAATATAAAAGATTTCTTTAGTGTCACTTGACTGTCATAGCACATTTCTTTGTGGTGTCTGAGTTTCAAGTATCCTAGTCTGTGACTAAGTTAGGGGTGACATGCAGAGCTGTGAAACTCCTGAGACGAAAGACAGGTGAGAGTCCATCCTAGTGATTATAATCCATATCAGGAGCACAGGCAGTGAAGCACTCGGGTCAGAAGAGTTTGATATTGGATAACGTCACTCTGGTCAAACTATATGTTAGAAGAGTTTCAATTTTATTTTCCAAATAAATCAAAACATCACACAATACAATAAGTTGATTAAATTAAAGCATTGCAAAAACAGTATTTTCCATTAAATGATGCCATCACAATTAGATGAACACTTTCTATCTCATTTCACTGAGCAGCCTTTCCTTCTCCATGATTTTATGTTGAAATACACACAGCCCTAAGTTTTTATTAGGACCAGCTGCCTAAATTTAAGTATTTCCGTTTACATTGCAGCTTGGAACTGTATAACTTTACCTTCTCATGGCTGTCTTCCAAGCTGCTACTGCACATCTACTGCTTTCAGCACTACCTAGACATGGTGGAACTGCTCTGATGCCAAGGAAGAACCTGTTGCTGCTAGTACTGATCAGATTGAGTTAAGGTATATGCAATTGGAAACAAATCATTTGTTGGCAGCATCTGTGCTGCAGGACCGCTTTCTCACACAGGAGGATAAGAGCAGTACTGAGTCAGACGGAGATCCATCGACTCACACTGGCCTGTGTGGGTGGCAGCTGCTGTAGATTTGGAGTAGCCATGTCCAGCTGTGGAAAGCAGTGTGGCTAGCCCAAGCTCTGCTCTTTGGAAACCAGACTGCAGTTGCCTGGAGCCTGTCCTTCGCAGGGACAGTTTTGTTAATCAAGTGGAGTCTGGAGCTCCAGACACCACGCTGGAATTTCTGTATCTGAGACTCTTGAACTGGCTGGAAAAGTGGTTCAGGAAAAAAAAAAATACTCCCAGCCCAGGATTATGCACTAGCACCTGCAGTTCTGCATCCACAGTGATAGGGAGGAGAAGAACAGTTTCATGCTCATTCGATATCCAGACTCTTGCTGCCCAAGAAACCAATAGCCGCAAAATCAGTAGTGAGTAAACCCAGCTAAGACAAGAGAATAACTTTCTGATTTCAGAAGTAGGAGTGGCCAACATTTTATGCCCAGGAAAGAAGTAGAAGAACAGGGCAAGCATGTAATTAGACTTCCCAGTACACTCCAGCAGCTTGTGGCTCAGAGCTGCCCTAAGTGAGTGGTGCTATTTTTTTGTGTTTAAGTCTGTGCCTGAAGCTGCCTGAAGATTCTGATGGTGTGTGGACATGTGATGGAGCCTTGGTGGGAGCTGAGTCTTGGATGGGGTAGGGGCAAGAAGATGTGACACAAAAAGAAAAGGCATAACACAGCAGTGATCACAACAAGGAATATGAGTCAGAAGCTGTCAGATATGCCCAGCAGTGCTTGTGGCTCACAAGAGGGGACAGAGAGTACCAGATAATGTAGCAAAGATCCCTTAGAGGGGATATTGGACAAAGGAGACCTGGAAACACGAAGTACTGGATGAAGACCCATGGGAAAAGAGCAAGATGAAACACTCAGAGGTCAACGGGAAAAAACCCTCCTCCTTAAAATTTAACTAAATCACAGAAAGGCTTGGGTTGGAAAGGCTCTTTGAGATCATCTAGTACTAAGTACAAAGTGATATTGGAAAGGAAGTTGATTGAGATAAATGAACTGTCCACTTGATGTAGACAAATCTTCATCTTACAAAAGGGATATGTCATTCCAGGCCATACGGGAGGACAAAAGAGGACCTCCTTTTGGAAGAGAAAAGGCAGTGCCTCTACCCTTCCCATTAAAGTTTTGACAGTGCTCTCATCAAATCCCATCAAATTTCACAAACTACTTTATTCCCACTCATCTCGTTGGCGGTGGTCGTGTCTGTAGGTGCTCTCTGGGCTTGGCACAGAACAGCCATTGAGGAGGAGATGCTGGGCTCTCCCACAGTCACTCCACAGGATGTGGGAGAGTTGCCTTCACATTTCTTTTTTTCCAGTGGGATTCAAGCCCACAAATATTCCAGGATCCCTAAGAAGCAATCCTAACCACATATCTGTGTGCTGGCTGAAGGATGGGCTGTCCCAATTTGCACAGGGATTTTGAAAAGGAAGGAAATGGGAAAAAGAATAATATGGGGGAGAGAGGTGGTGTATAGGTGTGTTCCCATAGAAAGCAGTGTTTGCCTTAGAGATAATATCTATCTATCTGGAACATCTGTCTTCATCTCTCACTTCCTCTTTTCTCCACGTATTTCAGTGGTTAAAGCATGGGGCAAGAGCATCTGGTTTCAATTCTGCCTCCATGAAGGCATAGAAGCATGTCCCACGTCCCCAAAAAGTAGTACAATCATCTGTTCTTCTGACGTGGGAGCAAATGCATTTGCGTAAGCCCACCTGTCAGAACTGTTCCACATTGCTTGGAATGATCAGAAGGAAAACAAACAGGGATTTTCCAACTTAGTAGGATGCTCAGTGCAGAAAGGAGATGGCATGAATTGGAGAAAGGTTTCCTGTAAATTATAACGTGATGTTGAATGTATATCCTGAAAGCAGAGATGAAGGTCTGAGGAGTTTCGCACTTAGCACTGGACCTTGAGAGTTTCATTCCAAGTACCTGCTGTGGAGATCTGACTGCAGACCCAGCTCAGGACACTGTCCCAATGCTTTGTTAAGGACAACGTGAAGTCCTGTGTCACAGTGCCCAACATGCCAGCCCCAGTGCGCTGCAGATGATCAAAGCCTGCACAGTAGCTGAAGTAACCTGCTGTAACACACATTCAATAATTTTTTCCTCCTTTAGCCCCTCATTTGATCCTGCAGCCGGTACCACTTAACAGTTCAGATAAAGACTGTGGTAAAAGCTGCCCGGGAGCATTATAAAGCAGAGGCAGGTTTCACAGTCTGAGGCCACCTAACGTAGCATGGCCACTGTAGCATAGTTAATAGCAAAGCAATGTGCTTGCACTTGTTGTCTTTTTTTGTATTGATCAGTTATCAGTAGGGCTGTAGTGCTCAAACTTGTATAAACCCTTCAGCAAATGCACCAGAAGTGCACAGAATCAGCAATGGTTTCAGGAAATATTCAGGTAGGAAGCAGCAACTCACTCAGCATCATTTAGCTTGGAACCTGAAGAAATAGGATAGTTTCTTCATGAATAACTACTTGCAGACGATTACACCGTATTCTGCTTCATCATACAAAAGCTCAGTAACAAAATGAACAGAAACAGGGAACAATGCTGTTTATTCTGCCACGTTTTTGAAGATCTCAGTCCTAATTACATATCATAAAATATTTTGATGCCTTATATAAAAGCAAAGTGTGAAAATAATACTTTGCTTGTTGAGAACTTCTTAGTAATTATCGTTTGGAATGTTTGCATTTGCTTTATTGCCTCAAAGGCAATTACCAGCAAGCTGGTTAAGTTGGATGAGGCTCCAAAATTGAGTGCTCTTGCTCCAGATCTCTTTACACACAGGGATAGGGTTAAAGCCCTGGTGAAAGCTCACAATCTGTCCCAATTTGGTACCCAGACTGAAGAAAAATTTCAAACAGGAAGCAGAACAAAGAAGTGCTATCAGAATATCAGAGGAGTGAAAAGCTTTCAGTCAAGGCTGAAGGGGTATAATTACTTGCCACAAATACATTAGGGATATGAAAGTGGAAAAGGATCTTATTTGAAGTAAAGGTCTGCAAACAAACAGATCAATATAAATTGTCAATGATTACTTAAGCAGGAAATCAGAAGGCTTTCACAGAATCGTAGAATATGTCAGGTTTGAAAAGACCATTAAGATCATCGAGTCCAACCATTAACCTAACGCTGCCAATTCCACCACTAAGCCTTGTCCCTAAGCGCCACATGTCTTTTGTGTACATGTCTTTTGATACCTACAGGAATGGTGACTGAAGCACTTTCCTGGGCAGCCTGTTTCAACACTTGGCAATCCTTTTGTTGAAGAAGTTTTTCCTAATATCTAATCTAAACCTCTCTTGCAATTTGAGGCCATTTCCTCTTGTCCTGTCACTAGCTGCTTCAGAGAAGAGGCCAACCCCCACCTCGCTACACTCTCCTTTCAGGCAGTTGTAGAGGGTGATAAGGTCCCCCTTTTCTCCAGGGTAAACCCCAGCTCACTCAGCTGCTCCTCGTAAGACTTGTGCTCCAGACCCTTCACCAGCTTCATAGCTCCTTTTTTACCCATTTAAGGAGTAATGTTCTGGAATAACCAATCAGTTAGAGTAAATGGAGCAAAGAGTTTCTCCAGAAACCTTACTAGATAGACTTGACTTTATCTGTGAAGGTGGTTATTTAAGTGCTTTGTAAGTCTTGTAATAGTACAGATCTATCTTGAAAGGTCTTTTCCAGTCCTCCTCCTGTGGTGACTTCTGCTTCTGGATATCAAGAATTTTTGAATACAAAGGAGAAGATGCTCCTCTGCTTGTGCAAGGTGTGTGTGCCTTGAAGCACAGAGGAATTAAGTGATTTCTACCTTAGATCTATAAAATAAGGCTGTTTCTTATGCAGTTTTAAAATTATGATAGTGAATAGTTTTATGGGAGAAAGGCTCAACATTTAGGAATTGTTGTCAACATGAATAGAGAGGTTTAGAGAATGAAACTGCAATACAAGATTTCAATTTTAAGTTCTGTGCAGCTTTCTTGTCTCAGAGACCAGTACCTATTCTACCTATAATCAGCAGAAAACTGAATCCCAAAAAGAAAAGGGAAAGTTTCAAACTCGTGCAATAAAATAGATGCCACTGGTAGACCTCCATTTTGCAAATTGGGAAGTGAATCTGGAAAGGAGCACATATTCTGCTCCATATTAATGCTCTGGCATTGCAGCCAACATGCACTGCAAGTCCTTCAACTGTTTATGCAGGTGATGGTTTTATCTTCCTGTTTTATGGAGCAATGCCTTTCCCTGGAAACAAGTCAATGGATTTTACTTATTTTTGCTCTCCAGACATCTTTTAATTAAAAAAAAAAAAAAAAGGCAAACAAAACAAAGCAACAAACAACACTTGGCCCAAGGTTCATTTCTAGCTACAGGACTCATCATTAATTAAATGGCAGCTTTTCAATCCCATCACCACACTTATGGGCAGCAGAGTTCAAGAAGTTCATGAACTGGTTCCCCACAGTTATCTTGAACATGAACTCACTGTTTAGTCAATGGCTTAGAAAAACAAGGCTGGACAGCTGGTCTCTGTGCTACTTACCACAGTCTCAGGGCAGGGACAGAGGAAATTTAGAGAATATTTCCAAATACAGTCTGCCAGATTATTCAAATCTACAATGCATCCACATAGATGTTAAATATTATTTGCTCTGGAATTTAATGTACACTGTAATATGCTCCCTGTTTTATGGAGTGTGAAGGCTGACATTTGAAATTAGTGCTGTTTCATAGCCCGATATCTGGTTGCTACATCTGGCTGTGTCATGTAGTCTGGGGAAGTGCTCCACCACAAGGACTTGAGCCGCAGAGGATGGTGAGACAGATGAAGCTAGATAATCTTTTTTATGTCCATGAGGGTCAGTGTTTCAACACCAAGAAGAACTAAAACAAATAAACAGAAACAGGACTCACTGTAATTAATGGCTCCAGAACACAATAAATCCAAACAGCTTCTTATTTTCTATCTGTGGCTCACTTCAGACTAATATGAAAATTTAGAGGGTAAAAAAGATCTTTCCTCTCAACTGTTAAATTGGAACTTTCTTACAGAAGGACTTTCAAACTAAATAGGCACACAGACAGAGCACTCCCCCCACCTAAGGTCTCTGTCTGTATGTATGCATGTATGTCTGTGCCAGTATGTCATTTGAGAGGGTTCTTCCTTTCCCAGTGTTTCCTAATCCTAAGAAAACACCATGTCCTCACGTTATAACTGTGCAAGAGCATTTAAAAAATGTTGCCACGTGGACTTAGATATCAAATACAGTTTGTTCCTTCTCGGTTTTTCATGTATTCTCCGGTGATCCAAACCGATTTTCACTTTAAAGTCCTTAAATATTAGGCTTGAAGCAGAGAAGGCTGCAAAGATTATTTTCAGCACAGATTACCAGATTCACACACGCTTCACTGTTGCTCTGTAATATGACAAGTTTTGCCTTATGAAAAACTAAAGATTCATCCCAGTGGGTTGATAAACGTGATTTATTAGTACTATCCGCAGCGCCAAACACACACACATACACACACACACACACACACACACACACACACACACATGAAAACTGCAGTCTGGACTCAACAATCACTTTCATCTTCCCAATGGTATGAATCCAAATCTGCATGCATTATTGAATCGTGGTCACATTCAAGTTCTTTGAGTACAACAGGTCGGATTCAAAACACACTGAAGTCAATGAAATATTTCCATTTAGAGTCAGAGGCTGCCTCTTCCTCTTTTACACCCCACCTCCAGCACCCCAAGGCATCATCTCTCCTCCTCTTTGGCTTTGGCACTGGAGAAAGAAAAGAGGAAAAGCAGGGAAGGAGTAGGAGGGACAAAATGAAATTCCTAAGAAAGGCTATGTTTCTTGTGCAAGCTTCATGTTCTGATGCCTGTTCAAATCAAGCCTGCAATCCTGCACATTATCTGCTAAACATACACTGCATGATTTGAGGAAAAAGTGTCTGGTTAAACATCATTCCTTGAGGCTGGTTCTTTGGTAGTGCCTTCTTTACAACTGACTTAGAAGCAGTTTATCTCCTTTTATTATCGAAGTTCAGGCAGTATCTCTTTATGAGATGTGTTAAATCCCCCCACACACAAGTTATGGGGTTTTTTTAAATTTATTTTGAATAGCTGCACTCATGTGGATTGTCAGTGTGCCAGCCCTTGTTGCAAATAGCATGCTGTCCTTCTGTGCCCTGGGCCTCCTGGTTGGTCTGGGAAATGCAGTGTGCTAGGAGTTTCTGGCCTCCTTTGGGGTTAGGTATGATGGTCTCCGTTGTGCGTAAGCAAGTGGTTTCAATCCTTAATTGCAATGGGGAAGTGGTCAGACAACATACAGTCCTGGCAGGATAATGGCAAAATGTCTTGGAAGAAGACCAGAAAATAACAAATACATTACATATGAAGGGAATATGTATTTCTAACATAACCTGGAAAATGTGTAACATATAGGAAAGCAAAATGCAAATATGTTTTTGATGGTTTTTCTTTGAAACTAGTGCATTATCTCATGCTATTCCCTTATTCCTCTTTACAGAAATTAAAGAAGTGGTCTAAACATTTTCTTCTTACATCACAATTACACAAATCCAAACACTTATTATGAAGAAATGGATGTGGGTTTTGACTATAATTATGAATTGAAAGTGAGCTGTCAGTCATCAGTAGTGAAGCACCAAATTACAGGATTTTACCTTGTTTTATCTAGGAGAGAGATTGCTTCATCACAGAGGAACACTAATACCTCACACTAGACAGCTCACCTCTTCCAAACAGAGAGGAAATCTTTCACAATATCATTTTGGTACCTTACTACATCCTACTGAGATATGTTTTACTTTGCTCACTTTACAGAGGATTAAACAGAGACATAGAAAACTTAGCAGCTCTAAGTCTCTCTATAATTCAACATGACAGCTGGGAATTACTTCCAGGAATTGTGTTTCCAGTGCATTCTTACAATCACTTTAGTGATTCTCTCAAAAACGTGCTAGCCAGGATAAAAATCCAACTTATGCTCCCAATCTTGTCTGTGAAGCTGATTATCTGAATAAACACCAATTATCATGTACATCCTTGAAGGGAAAAAAAAAAAAAAAAAAAAAACCAGCAAACCCAAATAAAAACAAAACCAGCCAACCCAACCAAAATCAAAACAAAACCAAAAACCAAACCCAAACAACAAATAAGGAACAACCTCTCATCTGAGAGTTTAAAAGTGAGCTATTTGGCCTTCCAGCTCTACTGCTACTTTCAGACAAGGCTGCATATCACTTACATTCAGGCACTTCTGTGCTTTTCCTGGGTTTTTTCACAGGTGTGGATGCATTCTCTGACCCGCCAACCTTGCTTTGTATCCATGGTCTATTTACACTACAGGCATTAAGGTGGCAGGACAGTGTGTGTATAAGGTGATACAGGCAATAACAGCACGGAAGATGCTGGTGGCCATTTCTCAGCCTCACCCTCTGAAGTGATACACAGAAGCTTTGCTCTCTTCCCACTCCTCTTGCAGCTGGCTTTCTGCTCTTTACAGAGTGAAGCTCATACACATACATGAAAAATCATACATCCATGAACAGCACCTCTGGGTTTAGGTCATGGACTTTCCTCTCTATGTAATAAATCTTCCCTCTTGTTCGTTAAAGGTGGAAGCTTATCTCTGGTTTTGTGAGAAATACAGAAATAAAAGTAACTCCTACTGGGTCCCTGACCAAAATAAAATATCACTTGGAAAATATTAATTTAAGGCTCTTTTTGACAGTAGAAATTACTCCTTTATTTTCTTAGTATATATGCACAAAAAAAGCATAAGGGTTGTAGCTTACTTCAGCAAGAAATGTTTTAACTTACATCACCTCAGAGGCAGTGATGATAATTCTTACAGAGCAAGTCATGGTCTCATCATAAATCATTTCTATCTTCAGAAATAGTAGAGTTGGCACCAGATGCTCATGGGACTGTGGAGTCATCTTGCTCTACCCGAAGAGAAGCATGTAAGCATTCAGCTTCTCCAGGGCATGTTTTGCTCTAAATCCGCCTTGATTCTAGGCGATGTGTGTGGGTCTTTATAGCTAAAAGTATTTATAGCACCCTGTGGTGCTACCTGTTGCCTGCTCAGCTATGACAACATGAACAGCATATCTTGATACACCCAGCATTACTCCAGGTACTCCAAGAGAAGCTAAAACCTGAAAATTACCTTTCTTTAGTCAGTCTGGTGCTGGGTAAAACATTCTTCCACACTTCCCACAAGGCAACACCCCAAGATACTATAAAACCTGGCAGGTGTGTAAATGGCAACTCCAGGGCCGCTTTGGATCTATTTCCCAGTTTCTATATGCACCTAAAGTTTATAGGTCACCTGAAGTTCACTGGCTTGTTTGAAACTCAGTCACCATCCTGTGGGGAGAAAGGAAATATCCATTTAATTAGGCCTTTTGTCTGCCAGTCCAAATGCCTTTGCCGATATTGAAGAGGTTGCACTCAAAGGCTCTGTTCAGTCTGACCAGAGAACAGCAAGTGAATGAATTGTAACTGCAACTGCTGTTTTGTCTACATAAAGGGAAAAAAAAAGGAATAGAGGAGAGGAGGGGGTTTATTCTTCAGTTATATTTCTGAATTAAAAATACAATACTTTTAATACAGTATTTTTAATATTTAAAAATTATTCTTCTAGGAAAAAAAAAGCAAAAAAGCATCTGTATATTGGAGGGGGGAAAAAGAAGCTGCTCTACTGAGGACACTGTTTCTGTTGTTTATAACACCTCACTTAGACCAAGTATCGCACATAAAAATATCTTGGGGAAATGTCACTGCCATTTTTCAATATATTAGAATGGAATCCCTAGATAGCTAGGGAAAACTGCTAAGACATTTTCAACCCAAGATGACGTTCAGAGCTCTGAAGCATAAGTGAAAAGTGCAAATTGCTTTGTGCAGTTTCCATTTGTTCTTTTCACTTGCTTGCAATACACCATTTTCAGTATTAGACCTCAATACCTGGGGAGTTAGTTATGACAAAACAAGCATAGCTCTCCATTCTGGTAAGGTTCCCAAAGGTCGAGTGTTGTTGACTCTAAAACTGTGTTAAAATTTAAGTTTCAGGTACGGTTTTTAGAAGTTGCATTACATGGTCTGTATGGAAGTCACTATTGGTTGAATTTGGGGGGGAAAGAGGTGGATTAAGCTTAAAATTAACCTGGAAGTAGTTCTGCAAGGTACAGTCAACACATGAAAAAAAAAAAAAAAAAAACAGAACAAACAGAACAAACAAGATGGAGTGGGCCATTCATTTTCTCTGATATATTTAAAATTAGCAGCATTTATCATAGAAATTAACTAAATCTGGATTTTACTAGCATAGAATACCTACCTGCCAATATGAAGAATATCCATCTGCCAAAATGAGGAAATATTACTTTCCTGAACCCCAAATAGTAACCAGATTTAAAATGCTGAATAGAAACCCAGAAGGAACCAAGTAAAGACAGCAGCACTGCTGCTTTATTTTTGTAGTTCTTTGTAACGCAGTTTCCTGTTCTGTAATAAATTGCTTAACCTTTTACAAGATTAAGTTTATTTTCACCATTAACCTTGTCCAGTAAAAGCGAAAGCGAATTGGCAGATGCAGGTTGGTCTGTTCCCACAGTAACAGGTAATCTACTTACAGGGTGAATTTGCATAGTAGCGCTGAGCCTGCAGCCCGGCACGTCTCGCAGTACAGCTGCAGGAGTCAACTTAAAGACAGCTGACAGCAGCGAGGAATTGCATGGAGGAAAGTTCCCATTCTCCAAGCACAAGCCAGAAGGCAAGGAAGGGGTGGTGGGAAGACAGCTGATAACCTAAAATGCCCAAACATAGCTTTTCTTCTAGATCTCGCGCTGAGCTTGCTGGTTTAAAAGGCTGCAAGGAGAAATCAGCTTTGCGTACAGCACCACAAAGATACAAAGAGCAATATTTGAAGTCTGGGCTGCAATTTTCTGGCTCTCAGTGTGAAGTCAGTGCCAAGTCAGGTTCCTGCAGTAAGGTCCTGTGCATCATTAACACCTTTCTGTTTCTTGAATGTGAAGTCATAGTGTGGCCATCTTAGGTAACAGCCTAAATCATACCTCTTGAGCTCATTAACTATGGTCACTGCTACACCAAAATAAGGCAGCTGTACCAAGAAATCTGAATGTGAGCCAGACTCAAAAATGCCAGCTTTGGAACACGGTTTTAGGTATGTTGCAATGATTATCAAAGAATTTAAGAGAACAGAAGTGAGAGAGGTCGAGAGAGAAAAACTGAACAGGATCATTGAGATTCTTGCACAAAATAGCCTCCTTGTGACTTAATACCAAATTTGCATTTGGGCTTGTTTCCTCACCTAGGTAGATGCCAAAGGTGGTCCTGCCTATCTCTAGTCTCACTCAATGCTCTTTGATGTAACATTCAGATCTAATCTAACTTTTTATCAGTCAGTAGATCTTTCATTGTCCATGTTGAAATTTTTGATGTTGGATATGATAAGGGTAAGTTTAAAAAAAAAAAAAGTCAAACCACTTATTTTGGACATGATTAGTGAGATATCAGCCAGCAGACAAGAAGTCGTTTTGCACTACAGATGTTTCGGTGTCTGGCTTTAAAGGGTTTTTCCCTGCAATTATGTTACACTACCCACAAACACAGTTTTTTTCTTAGTTCAAATGGCAGAAGCCCATGTACTGGATTGAAATGTTCCAGTCCTTCAAATTCACATTGCACAATGATGCTGGGCACTGGGATCTCTATCCTTTCATTTTCTGTCTTTAAAGATCTAGGAGAGAGACACACAAATTTGTTAAGAGCACAAAAAAGATAGCAAAGGAAGTTAGGAAACATGGTGGGCATATATGTGCCATAGTATGTTCTGTATATATCAGAATCATACACAAATTTCATCTCTAGAGAATTTTGTTATTGTTTCTTTTCTGGCAAGTCTTATTTGGAGATATAAATATTTTGGGCAAGGCATCAAAAGACAGAGTGTTGTACAGAACTGGCCAAACTCTCTCTCTAGAGTCTCAAGCAATTCCAGACCAGCTCCCACAATGAAAATGCATTGTGTGACTCCATGGAAGTGGGCAGAAATGTACCTCCACAAAATTTTTTCAGTCCTCTGGGCCTCAACTGTGCACCCAGCCTATTTCAGAGTGAGAGGGGAGATCTCTGAATATCTCCTAGCTATGGCTCCTAGAGGTCCTTTCCCTTTCCTTTGCCTTGCCTTGCCTTGCCTTGCCACCAGACTCTCACACTTTTAATGTTTTCTACTACATTTTACTTAAAACCAAACAAAAAGAAAGGTTACAGTTGCAGCAATTTTCCTAAAGTGCAATTTTTGTCTCAGTATATATTGTCCCCAAATGTTTTAAGATCTCAGGAACAGGGTTTAATGGCAAAGGAGAATATGTATTCCCATGGCCAGAGGGATGGGGATAAAACACGGAGCAGGGGAAGGAAGACAAGGTTGGAGAATGAGAGACAGTGATGGCATTTGTTTTCTCAGATGAAAAGCTGTTGTCCTTTGAGAATACTTAACATATTTATCTTTTAGGGGAGGAAAAAGAATTCCCACTAGATAGACTGAAAATTTGACAAAGGTCTGAGAAATAGGATCTTCTCAGAAGATCTTTGTCTGTAGGTGGGTAAAGTCATAATAGCTCTGTTTTTCTTGGTTTTCTTTACATGAGAAAAACTGAGTAAGAATGCCTTACTGTGCATAATTGTAAGGATATTCATTTCTTGGAGTTCTTTTTACACTGCATCTCTGTCAATTGAAAGGTCAATTTAGTTATTTTTCCCTCCCTCACATCCTATACTGAGGGAAAAAACCAACACCAAAACATGTAGACAGGTCTTTCAGATTTCAATGAAAATAACAGCTGTTACCCATAAAAGCAGCTTCTACCCAGAGCAAGGATGACATCGCCACAGTGACTGAGATTTTCCTCCCGACAGGCAGAGCTTTATCTCAGGCAGAGCCAGGCACTGCTTTGCTTAGCAGAAGCAACTATCGTGATTTCACTTTCGAACATCCTCTGCTTTGGGACTGAAAAGAAACCTTTGATCTGACTGCATCTGCCAAGTTATCATGTTGTTGATGGAGCATATTGACTGCAAAAATCGCTAGGCTCAGCATTTGCTTGTTTGTTTGGCGTGGCGCATGCAGAAACTTTGGTTTCATATTGTTTTGGTCAGATGTAGGTTTTACATTCCCTTCTTATTGCCTGATCAGTGCACTGGGAAGACCACCAATCCTTTGGGTGGGCTCTACAACAGTCTCTTATTTCCCAGTTTATTTAAATTCAGGGTATGAAATCATGGCAACAAAACCACAAAAGCCAAGGAGTTTACAGACAAACTAAAGCCTCTTCTCCAGTGACTTAGATGCAATTATAGTATAATACTAAGCAAGCAAATATTGTTTAGCAAGGAGTTAGTTTCTCCCCTAAACCAGTGAATAGCTAGGAAGACAGTCACTTCACACGTGCCTAATGACAGGCCAAGCATGGATGCAGTACAACAGTGGTTCAAATTCAGCAGATAAGCTGAAAACAATCATGAACTTCCATACTGGTCTTAGTCCATCGACATATCCCATAGGCCAGATGTGAAGATCATAAAACACTGTAGGGCAGAGGAGCAGGCAATGGGCTCATCCGTAGCATAGGACTGTGAGATAGGTGGGACAACTGAGTGTGCATGGAGCCTAGGGTACTTTGGACATCTCTAGCACCCCTTACACTAAGCCACTCATGCTGGAAAATATATTTGATAAGAATATTTCAGCTAAAGTTTGGAAAGGACACGTGCTGTGTTTCCCGATGACACTCAGTAAAAGAGTCTGTAGGTTGAGAGTAATGAATTGCGTAAGAGCCATAAGAGATATAGGGTTTTAATAACTAACTGGGGGTAGACCTCTCTATAAAAAAAATCTAGCTCTAGTTGGAGCTGCGTGACATGCTTGAAACTGTGTTCAAGATTGTTGGAACCAAAGTGTTGCTACATCAAGCAGTGATGGGTGGCAGTACATAACCCAAGGCCAGCCATGAGTAGGGACATTTGTCTGTGTAAAAAGGCAGCAACACCATTCATTTTTTCTCCAGCTGCTGGCTTTCAGACAGCCTTCAGCAGTGTCCCAGCCTGGCAGTGCACATTTGGGTACTGGGGTGCACAGTGCTGTTACTTCTGTTCGCAGTCAGGGCATCTCCCAGCAGAAATAACATTTTAGTTCCTGAACAGCTTTCACTAATTGAGCTCTGCACATTAAGTGTGCAGTATTAAGGGATAATGTTGTGGCTTTTTACATTGTCTGCAAGTATGCAGAGCTGCTGTGCATTACCAGGGCTTCTCAAGAGACCTGTTAACTGCTTTTTAATATTTCAACCTCTGACATGGGTGTTAATGTGGTGTTATAATTGGAAAAGTGTCTCTCCCTTACTCAGCAGTTTTGCTCCATGTGTGTGTTCCAAGACTTACTTGCTGACTTTATTGACACACATAATAAGTTTATTGCTTCTCCTCTTGCTCTATACTGTTATTGCCGAGTCCCAGGCATGCAATCTTCACTCTTTATGGAAATACATAAGCTAGAAAAGCATAAAGTCTGACTTCTTTTATCCACGCCTGGGGTTGCAAAGTTGTTAGGCAGCAAAATGGGGGGGAGAGGGGGTGGAAATGAATTATTTCAATACCAAAAAAAGTCAATCCAGCACAGCAGGCCTGTCAATACAGGTTGACAGAGTACTGTTTCTTGGTCTGTCTCTGGCCATGGAGACCAATTGTTTCCCATCAGTATAATATCAGGCAATCCCTTAGTTATTTGAAATTAGATTTGTCTGGTATTTTATACTTTTCAGGTTTGTCCACAAAAGCCTGAACCAGAGTTCATAGAAACAGAATCACAGAATATCTTGAGTTAGAAGGCACTCCTAAGGATCATGGAGCCCAACTCCCTGCTAGTAGTTAGGACTACCTAAAACTAAATCCTACAACTCAGAACATCATGCAGACAATCCCTGAACTCCGACAGGCTCAGTGTTGTGACCACTTCCCTGGAGAGCCTGTTCCAGGGACTGATCACCCTCTCAGTGAAGAGTTATTCCTTGCCACACAATTTGGCCATACTGATTTCTGCTGAAGCATGGCCAAAAGTAGCAAACTGAGCATTTGATTTTAACTTTAGGTTTAGGAGGAGCAGTGTTGCCTTGAATAAAATGACTTTTTAAGAAGGAAAAGATTAGAAGAGTAGCTGTGAATAGTTAGGATCTGTGTGAGAAGTGGTGATTTCCTACCACCATACAGAGAACAGTAATTTGAAAAGGATGGGTTCAGTAAAAAGAAACTCATTTGATATAAAATGTTAGCACATCCCTAGACAAGTAACTTACTACTGAATCACATTTCCCTGCATTCATTAAGATCTTCTTTATTTTCTTCTTTTTATACTCCTTTTTAGGATTTCCACAGATTGGCCTCAACATCAGCTTAAGTCTTTCAGCAGAGTGGGGAAAATTGAGTTTGGGGGTTTGGAAGCTGATAGTAAGGCTAAACCTAGGATCTGGCCAGTGTCATGACAGTTCAGCCACCCCAAGGCAAAGAAGGACTAGTACAGAAGGGTCAGAGGAGGCGGAAGTCTTGCAAAGCCATGTTTGTGGCTTGTGCTACTGCTTAGGAGAAATAAGCCATAAAAGAATGACTTACAGGGGCTTTCTCGCCAGCAGAAGTTGCCACAAGACCATGCCAGGTCAGGTTTTAGTTATATCAGCTTCCTGAACTGACTTGCCACTGTTCACACTCAGTGGTACCAGCACTGGAAATGGGTGGGAAAGGACACTCAAGGGCAGGGGAAGGGGAGCTGGACCACATCAGCTCAGGCGAGCTTCAGCTGTTACACAACCACTGTGTAAGAGCTGTGGCTGTGGGAGAGGGCTCATAGCAAGGCACACACTTGCAGCACCATCTTCAAGTACATCATCTGGCCTTGAATCTAGTCCGATGAATGTCATACCTGAATAACCACTATTAGGGCAAGGTGTAATTTTTAAGCAATTAATATCATGCCACGCATACCTACAGTGGTAAGAACCACAAATTACTCTCTAGGTTTCGTTTCCTCTGTGTGGTCATGGATTTTCCAGACCAGCTCAGCACCTTTCCGTGCAGCCCAATCAAGCAGTAATAAAATCCCACAACAGAGACTGACACTGTGCGCTCCCTCAAATTCAGCTGCCATTTATCCCAGCACTGATTTGCTGTGTTGTTTCTAAGCAGTGAGTGGGTGCTTGGGTTCACTTTGTCCACGCAAAAATGAGCCCCATGATCCCACCATATGAGCAGACCAGTACTGCAGCGTGAGCCACCATAGCACAGCCTCTTGTGTTAAAACATTGCCAGCATCGCTGAGCAGCCTGTGGGAGGCAGCTGCATTCCCTTCCCACTGTACAGTTTTGACAAGGATAAAAGGAAATACTCGGATGTCCTGTGGGAATGTGGGTGATCTCAGATGTGAAGGAGTGAAGTGTTAATCAGTCATTGCATTTTCTTAATGAGGAACCACATTAACTGTGTCATTTGGTATTATTGCTTGGAGGGTTAGGGAGCTATGTTACATTCATTCAGCTCTGATCCTGCGCATAGTGAACATACTGTGCAACTACACACCTTGCCATAAGGAATAAATCTGCTGGAAAAATGCTGTGATTGATTAAGAGCGGTCTTGTTAACTAGAGATCTTCCCAAATGCTAACATCTGCTTCGACAAACCATGAGAAATAGAAGCACCAGCAAAAACAATAATACCAAACTCACAGCAGCAGGTGCTGACTTTGGAACAGTTGTCTTTTCGTTTTTAGAATCTGTTACTACTTTGCCAGTATTCTATAGGTATACCAGGTGACTCAATTTTCCTCTTTTTTTTAAATTTATTTTTGGCAAACTGAAATAACATGATACTTTTGAATAAATCTGAATAAAACAAGAAATATCCTGTGAGGAAAATGTATTTAATAGACCTTAAGAAAAAGCTGAGGGTCTGGTAAGTCTGTTAGGAGTTTTAAACAATATATTTTTGTTACAGGAGCTATTTTTATTGTAACTATTTTTGTTAGCACAGCAAAAATAAAAAGCACAAACAAATATTTTCATGTTATTCCAGATGCACGATTTGTCTGCTCCAGCATAAAAAGGGATTATTTTAATCACTCAAAGATGCAAGGTTTTGGATCTCGATGCAGCTCCCAGGGTATCTGCCTACTCCTGGTTCCAAACCATTGTGCAGCAAAGGGGAACAGCAAATTTCTGGCCTCTTTCTGCACCTGTGAAGAGGTGGGATTTACAGCAAAGCCAGATATCACAGAAGTTAAATAATTTGGAGAAATCCTCTGCCAGGATGCTGGCTCAACATCTGCCCAAAATCTGCTGTGGCACTGAGAAGGGGCTGCCACAGTCAGAGGGAGGTTTTCCACCCTGCGAGGTTGGGGCTGATGGCAGCAGACTCTGCCTGCAAGAATGTCTGCCTGAAGATTGAAGGTGGAGGCTTGCTGCCAGGAGGAAAATTCTGGGAAAAGCTGATGACTTTGGGAAGAGTAGCTCACTGTCAAGTGAAGAACACCACTAAATGCCCTGCCAGCTGCAGCCCATTGCCAGGTGAGGACTGTAGTGAGGGGAGGGACGATAACGACGAAGGGCATTTTATCGCTTCCCTGTACTGTGTTTCCAGTTACGGGAAGTCACCATTAAGTAGCTAGATGTTTCGTGTCTCTGGAAGTATCCTGGGGGCCCAGGAATACCTCACCAATGCCCTTCCAGAAGGCAAGGATGCCCACACACACTTGGGCATGGTCACTCAGGGAAATCAGGTCCCTCTTGGGACTTTGTCGTATGGTTTTGCCTCCTTTTTTCCCCCTGGCACCAGGCAGAAATCTGAGTACCTGTAACCATTGTATATTGGGTTTGTGGTTTGGGGTTTTTTTCCCCAAAACCATGGTCCCATTCTTTTCAGGAGACCCTGCTGTGGTCCCTTGATGGCTTCACACTGATGCTGATGAGAGCATCAGATGTGCCACTGCCTGGCTTACCTTGTGGGTGTGCCTACAAGAAAGGGACTGGCCTAATCTACTTGGTCTTGGGCACACCACAGGCAGGGGATGGGGCATGGTGGCACAGTTCTATAGGGCAGCATAGTTTCAGCCAGGCAGGGTTGAACCCGTGTCCTCTCAGCACAAAGACAGGCAGGAGGTTTGTTGGCTCCACTGTTCCTTTGCCTGCCACTGAGTATAACCTAAGAAGTGGGAAACTGAAGCCGAGCATTGATCTTTGGGTAGAAGCCTGAGTGCCCAGGAGCCTGGACTGAGTTTTTTTTCCTTAGCGTTGGTTAGCTGCATCTATGAAATGATGCTCTGAACAAGGAGAAGTCATACTCTCTATTTTTAGATCTTTAACTTGGCATGCTCCGAACGGCTCTCAAGCTAAATAATGAAGAAGGTTTCAAATAGAGATGTTGTGCACTCACTGGGAAAATGCCTTAAGAAAAAAACAGTCTCTTTAAAAATGCCATAATACAATACTGCACTGCAATGATGCAGGAAATCCTTGCATTTACTGTATTACCAAATAAGCAGAAAGAGAAGCATAGAGGAGGCTAAGTCTGCCTATTTGTTATCTTACACACTGTTTGGAAAAAAAAAAATACTGCAGTTTGGGTATGTGTAATCTTGGAAGCACTTAGCCTCAGGCACAGACAAGACATATATATAAAAAGATATATAAATTACAAATTCGGATGAATTCAGGTGTCATTTTCATTTTCTCTCGCTGTTTGGAAGATTAGCTTGCTAAGCAAAACACTTCTGTATCTCTGGGTAACAAAGCAAGATTTGGCTGTTCTTCGGATTTGTGGATATTCAGTGCGAATTTTACTGACACGTTCTCGTGCACTTCAGGGGGAAATTGTCTTAGTGCGGGATGGGCAGAAAGGGTTAAGAAGCCACTGCTCTTGTGTGTGATAATATTTTTTCCTTTATTTCGTTTGCGCTGCACAGCAAAACAGTCGTTTTGCTTTCGCTTGTTAATGAACTGAGCACTGCCATCTTGTGGGGATTCTTAGCAAGTGAAATTATTCTTGAAAATCTGCCAAGGGCAGGAATAAAAGCTGTCCATGAAGAGCTTGCCGACGGATTACTTTCCACCTCCATTATGACACTTCTGTTTACATCTGTAGACTTTGACTGTATAAACCTAAAAATGCAATTAATAAATCTATATTAAAAGTGTGATATAATTTTAAAAGCTGATCTGTATCTCTCCCTACGTTGTGTTTGAGGGTTTTTTTAAACAGAGATTTATCAGTATCATGTGAACTTTGCAATCAAGATCCTCAGTATTTCTCTTCACATTTCTGAGACCATTTTCACAGACCATGAACACAAAATCCAGTAATTGTATTTAAAGTTTATTGACTCATGGTGGAGAGGCGATTCTGTGAAGACATCTTGGATCCAAATCTATCAGCTCTTTTTGACAGGTATTAATTGTAGGGCCGTTCTTCAACTTCTCTTTTGGGCAACAGCTGTGAGACAACATCACTTGAAACACTCTAAGGTGAAACCAGGAGCCTGAGATATTTCAGTCTCGAGACTGCTTGGCATGGTTCTCCAGCACACAGAGAGACGCTAATACAGTCTCCCTTTATGAAAATTGTTGAGTAAAGCACGAATTTTAAGAGATAATTTCTCCTGTTGTCTAATGAATTACTTTCTACACAGGCAGATAGTGATGGGACAAGGGAGAACCATTTTTTAAAAAGGGAGAAGTGATTTACATTAGCTATTAGGAAAAAAATTTTTACCTTGAGGGTGGTGAGGCACTGGAGCAGGTTGCCCAGAGAAGCTGTGGACGCCCCATCGCTGGAAGTGTTATAAGCCAGGAGGGATGGGGCTCTGAGCAACCTGGTCTAGTGGAAGGTGCCCCTGCCCATGGCAAGGAGATTGGAACCAGGTGATCTTTAAGGTCCCCTCCAAGCCAAATTCATTCTGTGAGTTTAGAGAAACACTTCAAGGAGAAGTGACAGTGTAAGAAGATCAAAGCATACCTACACAGTGCTGCTAGAGAAGTCAAAATACTTTACAGAGGGTCAAGAAAATGAACCATACACATTCATTAGAGTTTCTTTTCTTCAAGAGGCATTGACAATGCCAGTATATCTACATCAATGTAGGCAGAAGTATGGCAAGAATGGGTATTGGTAAGAACCCACTTCTGCATATCATAATTTAAAAAAAAAAGGTAATTCAGTTACATACCACAGAGATTGCTGAGAGCAATTCAAAATGGGGAGGCAAAGCCATCTCTGACTGGTGCTTCAGGTGATGTCTAGACCATAACTAGGCACCAAACCATTGGCTCATAAACCTGGTTATTGCCAACAGCCTGGAATAACAATGATGTTGTTCAAGGCAACAATGTTTCTTGCCTCCTGCCAGGAATAAAGTGTGTGTCATTTGATGGTGAGGGACTTTTCCTCTGACTCAATGCCTGAGGTAAAATCTTCAGTGACCAAAGTCCCCCGCTTACAATCCCTCAATCCAAGAACAGTGCCCTCACACCTGTCTTCTGCGGTTTTTTGGGCTATGGTTAGGTTTCTGGTGAATGTTACGGATCCCAAACCAGCTCTATGGACCATCTCCAAAGAGAAGACCCTCAGACCAGAGCCAAAAGATAGAAAGTTGGAGGGAGCTTCCGATGTCTACCAAGCAATCCTGCTCTGAAAGCCTTTGGAGAAACAGAAGATAGATGTGGCTGCATGGTTGAGGTACATGCATATATTATCTTTTTAAAAGTATATGTATATATATATATATATAGGTGTGTGTGCATACGTGTACATATGTATGTATGTATGTATATATGTGTGTATATTTTGGAAGCAAATCAGCCCTGAAGAAATTGGTGCAGGGCTGTGTCAGCACCAGAGGCCCTATAGCACAAATGTGCAATGCTCGTGGGCTTTCACTGCAGTGAGAATGTGTGCAACAGCCCACGATGTGGACATGCACAGGACTGTCTGCTTTGGGATGTGCTCACGGAACAAGCTCTTGGAAGCAGCCTAAAAAACCACACTGACATGACCACAGGAGGGCTGCTTCTCCTCCTCTGGCCCTCCACTCCTTCCCACTGCCCCAGAAGTCCCCCATGACTGGTGAAAACAATTCACACGATGAACATGCTGCATGTACATGGCATATAGGTATCATTGGATAAACATCCATCAGTCAGTCCTGGTTCTCTTGGAAGCCTTATTTCTTCATCTGTAAAACAGGCTTAATACTAATATGGTTCGAGTTTTGTTTGGTGTTTCTTTTTCAAAGAACATGGAAAGCCACAGCTCAGAAGTCCTTCATGTAACAGATAAGAGTTATTAGCTGTGTCTTCATGGCTCTGGTCAATAAAGCGGAAATAAATTGCTTAGCTAGAAAGGATTATGAATAGTTTTATTAACATTTGCAAAGTACTTTGAGGCTCTAACACAGGCAGTGGAAACAAATATTGTATAAACATGCTGTTATTAAATGACCACTCATCTCTGGGAAATGGCATGGGAGCGGTTTTTCCATATTTGTCGTGACTCAGTAATTCCAGGTAAAACACACGCATTTCACAAGTTAAAAAAAGAGAGAATGCTTAACTGTCAGCTCTGTCAACACATCTGGGGAGTCAAAAGCCAAGCCATGTTTTTCCTGGCTTGCTGATTAACGCTACTAGCGGTGATGTTACAGGGGAAATGCTCCTTGCTGTTGCGTTCCATTCTATTCCACAGGATTTCACCTGAGGATGTGAGTATTCTGCCTGTAGGCGAAGGGCTGAGACACTGTCAGTCATTGCTTATTTAACAGTGCTTCTGACAGACAATGAATCCAAAAGCCTTCAGCTCTCCCTCCTCATTCAGTTCTGGCTCAGCAGAGTTTCTACAAGTAGAACTGTCAAACATTTCTTTCAATTAATAAAGGCAGCAATGACTAAATTCATATTGAGGATAAGTACATTGGGTGAGAAACACCATTTTCACACCGTCACTCTGAGGAATGCAATTTGAGGTACTGAATTACGCAATTATTTTTTGTCAAAATGCTGAAAATTATTCATCTTCTCCCTGCCCTAACAACCCATCAAAATGTCACTTCTTTTTCAGTGCAGCTTCTAACCAGTGATATTTAACACGGGTAATTATGCCTCTTCAAATGCAAAGTAGTCAAGTTTTGTAAAGCATGATGCATGAAGCAGTTTTACCAGCTGTTTTCCCAAGCCTGAACTTCTGAGCTAGACTGATACATTGTGATCCTGATGCAGGACTTCTGGTGGTTTCATGAAAAGCGTCGGGAGGCGAAAACATTGTTGTATTGTGTTTCTACTGTGTTTGGATGCTGGCCCATGTGGGCTCCAACACCCCCAGAAGCAAGCTGAAGCTGGCCTTGTGGCCATCGACACCGCTCTGAATATGGCTTATGGAAAAGTTCCATTTAGTTTTACACTTGCAATAACATTGTGCCTTGTGTGTTGTTGTTTTTTTGTTAGCTGAAAAGCATATGTTTTGACTTTTCCCATCAACGTAGGAGAGAGGGATTGTATTTTAAGTCATGGGACAGAAAAGGAATAACAAAGTCAAGGCTTTCTTTCCAAGCTGCTGCACCTACGCAACATTTTTACAAGCCTTTTTGCTAATTTGCATAATAGCTTTTTGCTATTTTTTACTCACTTCTGCTAATTACCATCACTCAATTTTTGCACAGAATTAACAGCTTGTGAGGACATTTTCATAGCACAGAAGCAAATTTTCTCTATGAGAGTATGTAATTATTCAATTCTAGCCAAAAAGTGCTGACGTGCAGAAAATGCATCAAACATATTACCCTCTTCACTGGTCCACAGAATATCTAATAAAATCAAGAGGCACAGAAAACTTTTTGCGAGGTGTTCTGACACTGGAATACTGGATTTCATAGTTTATATGGATTTATTAAAGCTAGTTGATTACCTATGAATTGATTACAACTAATTCGTGTCTGATTTTAAATTAGTGGCCAACAGCCATCACTCTTCAGACCTTGCCAGCTGATGCACAGCAAGCAGAAATTTGCTCTGATGAGATCAGCTGCAAAGCAAAAACCTACTGAAACTAGTAAAGGTGTGAAGACCTGGCACTGGGTATAAATGCCATCTTGTTACATGCTGGACTTCACATAATGTCCAGCCAAGAAGTATTAAAAATATCAAAAATGTACCCTTTTTTCCTAATGCCAACATGACAGTTTTTGAAAAATAATCTCTCTAAAATTGAATATCTGTAGATTTTACTAGCAGACCCGTCAGTTACTCATCTCTCATTACACCGATTTCTACTATGATTGTAAAAGCAAGTTCCTCCATGATGCCGAAACATAAATAATTCTTGGCAAAATGATAACAAAACCCACAAGACATCTAATACATCTAATTCTAGAAGTATACTTTTTTGACAGTCAAGTAGACTGTTGACCTGAAGGGAAGTTCTTTTAAGCACAAACTGACTAGCATGGTTCCATTTTATTTAGTTAATGAGAATCACAATTATAAGAAATTCCCCTAAACTAGTGCTGGTGTATTGATACATGCTACGACCCAGCCTGTCTTTTTGAAAATACTTTGAGTGACAGCTCAATCTTCTGAATGTCTCCAGAAGTACTTTCCTCTTCTTGGTGACTGTAGAGAGAATTTAAAAACCCTGTTAGGAAAGAATGTTTCGTCAAGCGAGTCAAATAGGTCCCCTGCTAAGCTGGGCAGAATAGATCCCACGTAAATATACAAATTGAACATTAAAAAAAAGCTGTTTACTCATGTAAATTTACTCTGGGTGCTGTGCTGAGTGAACATGCCCACCTGAAAGCTGGCTCTGGTGACTCTTGTGGCGTGTGTGAGATCGTCTATATTTCTTAGAGATTGAAGCCCCTGCCAGATGACACCCCAAGCTGGGGGCTGTCCCCTTCTCAAAGCTGACAGTTTCATAACATCCATTTTCATAGTGTAAATTTACACCTGAGGAGAAGAAGGTTATATGTCAGAATGGGAACACTGCGTAGGTGAACTTTGCCTTTTATTTTGTCGGATGGGAGATTCACCCATGCCGGTTATTGCAGGCGGGGCAACAATTAAATGAGCCATGAGGACAGTCCAGCTCACAGCAGGCTCCATGGCTGGATCTGGCTGCCTCTGAGAGCACAGGAGCATGGGCACGTCTCTTGGACTGAGCCGACACCAGCTCAGCCTCACAAGGGGACTTGGTGGCTGATGTGCAAGCGAATCAGTTCAGAAATCATTAACTGGCCTTCTCCTAGACTACCACTGAAGAGATTGAAGGTGTCGAAGGTGTCATCCCATTCAACAGAGCAGACACTGAAATACTGATACTGGAAAAGACAGAGTGCTACTTTTACCTAGCAGCAAGGAACTTTTTTTGGAGAAACCATCCATTTGCAGAACAATGTGCACTTAAAGTTCTATCCCCAGTGAGTATTCTTGATTTTTGTTCACAGGCTGCATGTAGATAATACCTCTCTCTTAGTGACACACCATACTACATGCAGAGGAGTCAGACACAGCGGTGATTATCTTGTGGACAATCCCTTGTTTCTCTTGGAAAGGTTTCAGGGATGAAGTAACAGTAACCACACTGAAAAAAAGTCAAACAAACAGTACAGTATTATGGCAACTGATTACATCTTGTTCAAAAAAACATTAAGGGTCCTGCTCGATCTTCTTTTTTTTTCTTTTTTTTTTTTTTAAACTTGCACATACATCTTTTCCTGTCCTTCCTCCGCCACCACCTCTCCAAAATCTTCCTGCTGGGATTCATGTGCAAAGCAAAATCGCTAAATTAACTGTTCAGTACTGTTCCCAGTGGAGATCCAAACTGTAGGATACACACTGGTTTCAAGGCTGCTAGTCAAGTAGTGCATTTGACTGTGAAATTAAAGATGGCCCTGGGGATTCCTTTCGTGGTCACATAGATGAGTAGGGTAAATTTCAGTATACAATGCATAACATTCAGAGCAGGATGATCACGAAGTTGGTAGTTAAGGCAAATTAATGGTCAGCCAAGTAAAAAAAAAGATTGTCATGATCATGCAATGATCACTTATCACTCCTCTAACTTCACAGATTGTTCTGATTCCTCAAAAAAGCACTTAAGGGTATCCCAAAACTTAAATTGCACCAATAATGAAATCATTCTTGGAAATAGCCACATAAATATTAAGTTCAAGGCTAGCTACCATGTTCCACCACAAATTATCTGGCCTTAAGTACACATTTGCGTCTAAACTCCTGGAACTTATACATAAATGTATAAATAAGCATATACCCTAAAACTATTTGGTCTGGGAAAGGAAAAGCTCTAATTTAGAATACAACATGAAGGATGCACTTCTGAAAGCTACATTTCTTTAAAGTCAGGATAGTCCTGGTTTAATGCTCCCTCTGATTGCAAGGCAGTATGGCATGAATCAAGAATCCATTTTTTAACAGAGCAAGTCAAACCAGAATGCTAATAGTGTTAACTATGCTGGAAACCATAAACTCTGGGATGACTGACTGTGAAACACCAGTGTCATGAGCTGGCACTAAATTGCACCACGTGTTGATTGTGCTTTGCTTCCTTTTCTGGAAGGGGTGAAGGTACAGTTTTATGGCAGGAGTACTGCCTAAACTCCAGCTGGTGTGTACACAGCTCTTGGTATCTGAGTCTAGACTCAGAAGCAGACACAGTCTCCTACCCAGACTGGCTGAAAAAAATGTTATTTATTTGAGCCACTGCCACAGGGCTGAACAGCCACCACCCACTTGTCCCTATCTGGTAATGCTTGGGCATCGCCAGATCAAGCCACAGCTTGTGTCCTCATTCCTATCATAAAGCATAATGAAAGGGAAAGGGAAAGGGAAAAGGAAGGGGAAAGGGAAAGGGAAAAGGAAGGGGAAAGGGAAAAGGGAAAGGGAAAGGGAAAGGGAAAGGGAAAGGGAAAGGGAAAGGGAAAGGGAAAGGGAAAGGGAAAGGGAAAGGGAAAGGGAAAGGGAAAGGGAAAGGGAAAGGGAAAGGGAAAGAAAGGAGAGGCAAGATGGAACAAGAAACAGAAGATAAAAACTAGAAATTGCTATACTTCCAGTTAACCACTTTTGAATGTAGCCAACATTTTTAAAAAATAATAAATTATTTGAATACTTTCTGTCATCTATGTTTAAATCAAATTTCACTTAGAGCAGCAGATTTCTGTATTACTAATATTTTGCTACAGGGCTGCCCACTAAACCAAGGGCTGCTTTCCAGTAGACCCCTCACTCTGCCACAAATTGCACAACAACACAAGCAAACATAAATAATAGATCTGGAAATACATGACATATTTAAAATCTGCAATCAAAGAGAGCCCAATGGGGAGCAAAGAACACTGGTACAGGCTCTATGGCACTTACATAGCGTGGACCCTTTGCCCCCGAATACAATCTGCCTGATACATGCTGGAAAACCTCACCAGGCCAGCCCTTCATTCCTGATTGTCCTTGGCATGGATCCAGGTTTAACCATGCTGGCTTCAGCCAGATAGATTACTGAGGGAATGAGGGAAGATGGATAAATTCACCCACTGGTCTGAAGGCCAAAAACATCTGCTGGAGTCATGGAGTTGTTGGTTGGCTGAGTTCACATAAAGGAAGCCCCGCTGGGAGTCAGTACCCAGTTCTTTTGAGTTTTGAGGGTTGTCCTCGGAGACCGCAGCGTTTTGCTACCTAGGGGCAGCAGAATGTCAAACCAACCAAGAAATCTTGCAGCCTATTAGCACAGCATGACACAGCCAAAATGCTCTTTATGAATATCAAATAGATATTCAAATCGGGAGGGATTTTTTTAAAGAAATCCTTGAGCCTGCACACAGCCCAAGGGCTGAGCTCATTCCACTAAATTAAAGGTTTCAGATGTGCAAAGATTTGTAGTGCATCCATCTGGGGAGATGTGAATGTGGCACCACAGTGATGGGCAGCTGCACAAGTGCTGAAGACATTTAAAATGTAGCAGCTTTTCCTTTTGAGTAACAGGACCTGAACAGAATTAATATTGATATTAAACAGGAGGATCATTTCTCTGTTAGGAAATTTTCAGAGAAAGTGTCTTATCCCTGATGCTTGGTAAGTATTTCATGTGGTGGTGTTTGACAACAGTGTTATGTCAGATTCGTTTGTGCATTTCGCTTCAGCAGCTCTTGGAATCAATGGGTGTTACTGAAATAACCCGCTAGTCCACAACATTCTGGATTAAATAAATCTTAGAAACACCTTAATCTTCAACTCCTAGATAAGATTAATCTCAAAAATCCATATGTTAAGTAAGTAAATTAATAATCCAAAAGCTGCATATTGTGACCTTGTACCAGACTTTACAATCAAATTTTGCCATTCTCTGATGACTAAGGAGTTGCAATAAGTGTTGTCCTTGTGGTATAAATACAATTTCCTAGCAGTCTGCTGTGTCTGAGTCATCCCAAACACTAAAGGAATAAAAAGTCTCTCCCTTCATTTTCTGCTTCTCATATTTTAGCAGGAGGCACGGAACATTTTAAAGACTATTCCCTGGTTCAAAGCCCATTGAAATCAGTAGGAGCCTTTCGGCTGAATTACTTCGTTTTGGATCAGAGCCACCACTCTTTAATACATTAAACAGTGAGGTTTAAAAGTTGCCTCTTTCCATTACTAATCTCAAAGTTTGGAGATGTTTTGTAACAGTTATCTTTATAATCTGAGATTGCAAATCCCATCAACCTGGTCACTACAGGAAATACATATATAGATATGAGGTAAGAGCCTGATCCTCTACAAATAGTAATTGATTTTCAGCTGAAAGTTACATCTTTGGCACTCATATAGATGTTGCAGGTGGGAGTTAGGGCAGGAGTTAATGTGCACTTTAGATACGCATCCAAGAATCTTTTGAAGAGTAACACCACTCTGTAGCATGACAAATTTGCTGCTATACATTAAGACTGCTGTTGCCTGCCAGTTACATCCTTTCCTAGTCGGTTTATTAGTTATAGATCACAAGCCATAGAAATGCCAAACCTATTTTTCCTGGGGTTTGCACTTCAGTGTCTGTGAAGCATTTGGAAATCTGCAGTGTATCTTGTGATTCAGACTCGAGTCCCTTAGCAAAGAGGCTGAAAAGCAGGAGCTCAGATGTTTGGACTATCATCAAACACACACTGTCTCTCTGCACCTGAATTTCTACTTCTGTAGAAATGGAACCTTTTCTGAGTACGACATAAATAAAAGTATGTTAAATGTTTTATGAGGTCTCTCAAATGTTTTTTACAGAAAATCACTTCTGATTAAAAGATAGAACTTAATTTCCTGTGTTAGATTAAAGATCAGACTGGATGAGAAGGGAGCTTTTTTCACAGACATATTCTCATCAAAACTTCACTCTCATTCTATGACATAGGTAGCAAGACTGATTTGCCCAGAGTTTTAGAAGAATGGGAATGAATTCTTATTACATATTCATTTAATGGGGGAGAGAGAAGATAGGAGGTATGATCTGTCCTTTGTAAATTCATTATGTGGTTAACAAATATGTGGAGAAACAATCCTATTTTAGTGAAGTGCTGGCTAAATATTTAAACACTGAAATACTAATTCCACAGCATTTTTAAAGTTACTATCCATCCTATTTCTGTAAAATGTCTCCTAAGAATTATAGTGTTGAATCCTGAAATTTTTATTGAAGCAACACTATGTTTTCCCTGGGTAACAACTCAGTAATGACTTCAGCATATAATTCGTATTATTTAAGTCATATGCAGCATCCATATTTTAAGCAGTATGTCAGCTCCTTTAAATTGTATCAACACTGTGTTGTATAAGCTTGTGGCAGGAATAGAAGCAGCTTTTTTTTGAAGCCACTATTTAAATTTTCACCAGAGAAAGAGAAGGTAGTAATTTATCCATGGAAATAAGATGTTTCTGAATATTACAAAATAACCATTATTTATGGTTAACTGCATCCAGAACCTTTTCTAAACTTGATGTGAACTTCTACAATCCTTCCAAAGAATGTTTTTAGTCAATCCTGTATGACATCTGTAGCCATAATCTGGGGAAAGTAGAGTAACTGGATACCATTATTTAGTGCCAGTAGGATCTACTCTGTCTCTTACTATTTATCAATTATGTTTATAATGCCCAAGTAACCAATGAGTACAATAAAGACACTGATTGCATTCTTGAGAAATGAGCCTTTTAAATTGTAATGCTGAACTGCTGAGATTACAGGCAGACAGATAAAGAATCAAAAGAATATTAAAGAAGAGCTTTATTATATTGTGATTACAATGTGATATAAGAAACTCTGTGCAAGTCAAAAACATGAAAAAGTTACTATCAACATTGCTTTTTCATTTGTTGAAAGAAAATAGACTGGATTTTTTTCTATCAGAATAAAAATCTTATTTAGTTCAGGGTGAGAATCTGAGCACAAATTCACTGATTTTTAGGTCTGTGAAGATTCGTGGTGGCACTACCCATGACATTCCCATCTGTCAATAGGAGTAGACATTCTTTTCGTGGGCCTAGTTTAAAAAAATAAATAAATCCAGATGCTTTTGAGAGTTAAAAGTCAAAGATATGAAGAAAGATAATGTTCCTGAAAAAAAAAACCCAAACAACCCAGGGTGGTTACATCAGGCTTTCATTTTTAACATGGCCATGATTTCATCACTCTGTGGTTGACTAGACAGATCACTAACTCTTTTGGTAATTAACACTGTTTTTGTCACTTTGTGGAATTGTTTGCAAATCTATATTTACATAATTGCTTCTCCAAACTGCAACAGAACCTGGCACAGGCATGCGTCACGGAACGAGCTGGTTTTAGACCCGCTCATTGTCTGACCTCTCCGACTGTAACACATACAAGGTTTTACCTTCATCATCCTAATTAGCTGGCCTGCCCTGTGTTGAGGTCTTTTACAAGGTTGAAAAAAAGTAGCCTCTCTTTCCCGGTAACCAATCTTTAACTTCAGAACTGTCACAGACATTGCAAAAGAGATTTCATTATCAGCTGCAAAATAACACTCATGCAGAGGTTTATCTTATTTATCTGTTTTCCATAGTCACTCATAAGAGTAAACCTGTATGTAAACTGTGTAATGTCAATGGACCAAGCCAACACCTCCTGTCCTGGTCCTACTGCAATCTGCATATGTGCCATTAAATCAAGGATCAAGGCATTACTGGGGTGCTCAGTTTCACTCTTATTTGAACAATGATGGCATTTTTATTCAAAGAGATACATTCAGCAGTGAGGCACCACGTATTTATGGCATTGAGCTTCAGCCCTCTCACGGCCTGGAGACAAGTGCTGTGAAGCTCTGGACCCCATGGTGACAGAGCCAACACAGAAAATACAGCCTTTGGAAAATCAGAGTTATCTTGTCTCAGAAATTGCCTGTAGAGTCTCCTATTATGGATGTGAGCTTTTCATGTTTCCATTCTAAAGTCTATTGTGAATGTTGAAGTCCTGTCCTTCTTTCAGTCCTAATGCTTTCTGTAAGGCAGCTATAGAAAGGAAATTTCAGGCTGTGCCTACTCCTTTCTATGTGAACAGAATATTAAACTGTGAGAGAACAAGAACACCAGGGAATAAAAAAAAACATTGTAAGAAGGAAAAAAATAAACATGCTTTTAGTCTTTCTGTTGGTAACAGTCATTCAGCAGCAAATTTAACCCACCTTTTTGAGCTCTCATTCATGGGTCTGTCATGTCTCTAATCATATCTCAGTCTTTCACAAAGCCTGGCACTCTGTCCACCACACAAACAGAAGATGCATTAATCCCAGTAGCAGACTGTTACATTTTGTGTTCTGCTTCTTTTTACAGCTGCTTGCCATGGAGGTACCTTTACTTAAGGCACTATTTTAGCATGGAAATAAAAACTCCAACTTCTCAGGGGAAAGCAAGATGTTCACAGGTGTTCCTGTGCCTTACCACCTCATCACCCCTTCCACACCACTCTTACCCACCTTTTTATGGCACTTCTGGCATGTCTGAAATGACCACAAATTGTCAGACTGTTTGGTCTGCTCCTCCTACCCTGTGGAAAATCATATATGATGCAAATGGCCATATGGCAGATCAGGAAGCATATGAGTAGTTGTCACATTACCGTTCAACATTTCCTCCATCCCCAGCTGCAGGGTCCCAGATGAAAGGCTGTTGGGGGGGAACTCCACATCTGTTTATTTGGTCAATGTGTTCACTTATGTCAGACGTTCTGAGAGGTTTCTTAAACCACTTAAGCAAGGGTTATCCTGTTTCTCAATATCTGACTGGTATTGATGCAGATGTATCAGAAGACTGTTTTAAAACAACAAACTTAAAAAATAGTTATGGTTCAGTAAAAATTACAGAGCGACATCTCTTTGGAGCCTTATCATTCCTCTGCTGTCTTTTTCTGTCTTGATTTATCTGGGAGGGAAAGACAGTAAAGGTCAAGGAAAGAGACTTCTATTTTGAGGGGCATGAATCAGCCATTCACAGAGCCTCTAATAAATGTGCATCAGCTAAAATAAAGTTCTAGCTGACCTCTATTTGGTCACGCAAAATTCCTGGCTTTACTGATGACTACATAGACACTTCACATGGAAAACTGGGAATTTAAAAAAAAAAAAAATAGATGCCAATGGAGGGCTAAACAGAAGAAACAAGATTAGAAGGTATCTGTAAATGTGAGTTATCACTAAAGGCTCAGGTCTGTTGTCCACACACAGATATTTAGAGGCACTTGATGTTCCCTGTAGAGTCCTGCCTGGACTCCATCTCCTGGCCCACAGCTCCCTCATATGCTTTGTGTGCTACCCCTAAGAACACTTTGGATGTCTCAGACACCACAGGGCATCTATGTTTAGGCAGCCTAATCCCTAAGCCACAAGTGTTCGATATTCAGGTCCAGACTGTAGACACATAAACATACTTTCTAAATGTGGGTGTCTTCATGTGATCCAGCTCCCATTATAGCAGGTGGAGACTAGTCCATAGGGGCAGAGGAGTCTGGAGAGCTGTTCTGCTCTCCCTAAAGCAGACACCTGTGTCTGGCTGGTTGAGCAGCCCCCCTGCCTGTAAGGATGGGGCTGACTAGCTCACTTTACCCGACCAGCAGCTTGCTCACGGCTGGGAGATCAGTGCTTAGACCTAGGAAGCGTTCACAGCCATGAAATAAATCCTGCCCTGAAAACCCAATTGTCTTTTGTGAGAAGCTAATGGTGAGAAGGAAGGTTCCAGGCTGAAACCTTTATTCCACACAGTCTCAGACTTTTCTGAATTCCAGTGACGTTGGCTGTGATGAGTTGAGGCGCTGAAGAGGTCTCCGAAAGGATTGCCTGACAGATTATACCTGGTGGGCTTTGCAATCTGCCACAGAAATAGAGGTGGAGGGGCAGTGAAGACATGAGATGCCCATTAATACATCCCCCAGTGAACGACCCTCAAGTCAAACATGGCAAGGCCTGCAGAGAGGAAGCTCCCTGGACAATACAGTGGTACAACAGCTCCTGGAGTCTTGGCTTCAGCTGCCATTAACAGAGCATTGCAGGCCTGGCAGGGGCTATTAAAAGTATTCTTTTAATCCACACAGAGAGAAAAGCTGCTAAAACCTGTTTTCCACTCAGTGAATCTGTTCTCCAGGTTTCTTCAAAGGCATCGCTGCTTTCCTTGGCATTCTGCTGATCTAGTGCAATGCACCATACCTGCAGGATCCCTGTGAAAAACTGAATTAGTTCTATTAACACTGCCAAGAAAACCCTTGGGCAAGATGCAACAAGTTACAAAAGCAAGTCATTACTGTGTTTTGCATATAACACCCCTTCCACAGGACCAGATAAGATTTCTCTTCATTAATCTCCTACTGCTCTATGCTTAAGAGGGTCATTTTTAAAAATTTGGAATAACATTTAAAAACCCCAGAAAATTAAGGGCTAACCACGACCCAAAGTAAAAAACGTTTGCCACTAACTGAAAGCTAATTGAAAACCATCACCCATGCTCCCATTTTCAGAACAAGCTCTCCAAGGAGCAGCAAGAGACATTGACAGCAACTGAACAGGACAAAAAAGGGGAAATAAGAAGAAAACATTTCCTGTTGTCCATCTCCTGCTGTACAGAGCAAAGGCTTGCAGTATTGGGTGCTACGAGGTAGTCAGTGTCTACCATTAAATGTGCAAAGAGAAGAAACATGGTAAGTAGCTGGGGAGAATGGGGTTTTTTTCCTTGTTTCACTTACTAGTTCACATGATTTATATGTCTTTGTAGCTACTTGAAACTAGTGTGAATACCAACATTCAACGCCTCCATACCAACAATAAAATAAACAATTTCCAAAAAGCTTCTGCAAGTCCTCTGAAATTCCATTACTCTGCCAGTCCAAGCAAAAAACATGACAATATCCAGGGGGAAAAAAAATAAGGAGAGGGAGGAAAGTGTTTCATTTTCTTCCTACCTACATATTTTATTGATTTCTTAGGTACCCATTCTTGTGGACTATTTACTGTGACAGACTTTTGTCTTGTGATTCCCTTCCTCTGTTTTGATACTTTCAATACACTTTTCACATAGTCCGACAATATTCCTAACACCTAGTTACTTATCTTGTTTTGTTTTCTTTTTTAAAATTTTTTTATTATTAAGGTAGCTTTAAATGGAAGGTTCACAAACACTGTTTTTTAATGGGGAAAGGAAATTTTGGGGAGTTTCTAGTGCATTTGAAAATGCCTTCAAAATATACCTCACATTTGAGAATATGGCACACAAAGGAGAACAAAGTACAATTCTGGTCTTGCTCAGAGCCCAGGGGAGTGTCTCATATGCTTTAAGCTGATCCATATTCTGTGTTTGGCTGGTTACTGAAGCATCCAATTTTCAGAATGAAGCCCCCACTGAAAATAGGTGGATGACAATACATAACATTGAATCCATATTTAATAATTATTTTGATACTACAATTCTTTTAATATAATGGTTTCAGAACTGCCTGTTTCAGTATTTATTCTGAATACCACATGCAGTGTTCAGACACTGAGGCAGACACTGAGGCATCAGTATTAAACTGAAAAGATGAATGTCCATGTATTTCCTTTCCTCTGTTTCACACCTTACACACAGGCACATGTTTGCTCAGTGTTCACTGTGGATTTCTGACATCTTTCTAAAGTCTCAAAAGTCTACTTGGTGTGACTCTGCTATTGAATACTGGCTTCCCTCCTATCAATAGAGAGGCCTCTAACTCTTCCTAGGAATTACTGATAACTATGACAATTAAATAATTTTTTTGGTTATGCTTGATTCTGTCAGAGAAAACAGAAATTGAGCAGAGAAGACTTTCTAAGCAAAGAAGATTTGAGTAGTCTCAGTAAAGTTTTACACATTGTTTAAATATATATCTTTTTGCATTAAAAAAAAAGTCATTCAAAGCACCTCAGCTAACAGTTTGCTGCCTGGTTTGAGGCAGTTTAACCTTAAGGTGTGGCAAGCTCTGGAAACTTAGTGACTCACTGAGTAATAACCAGCTACAACATAAAACATCAGCCTACACACAATTTTCCAACCTCATTCTGTAAATCTTTTACTTGAATAGAAAAATAAAACAATTATCTCATTTAGTCTGTTTTTAATCTTTATGGCAAAAAGTAATATACTTAAGGAATATTATTCTTTCTTGAAAACATACTAACATACTAAAGAAAATCACAAACAAGGCCTTAGACAGTTCTTTGAAGTTTTACTCTCCATTTCTTCATTTTAATTTTATTGTAAAGTGATATAATATGCAAGTATCTACAGCACAGAAAAATAAACTTCTAACATCTGTGGCATTATTATTGTTGCCAAAAATGCAAGAATGGGGCACACAGATTTTTAAAATAATAATAATACAAGAAAAATCCGCAGAAAATACATATTTTCTTTATTCTTCAAGATAGGATAAGTGTTATGTTACCCCCCCCACCACCATGTGAATAATCTTTGTTTGCAGAAATATTCCAAATTACTCCAGACACAGGACCAAATGGAAAATGCCGTTAGCTCTCAAAGGCTTCACCTCACTGAATTTCCTTTTCCCAATGGGAAACCAACATTTCTAAGGAGTGAGAAGGACGAAGACACACAGGAAAGGCAGAATCTCACCCAACATTTTAGTCTGGATGTGGCTGGATGCACATCTGGATCTGAGAACCGCGAAGGGCTCCTAGAGTCTCTGCTCATACAGAGACGCATAAATCCATACAGCCTCGAGCGAGTATGGGGTAAGGCCACCCCCAGATACAAATATTCTCCATTTACTAGAATGCAGTCAGGTAGCTGTGACATTCAGGATACAATCTTCTCTCCTGGAGCTGCTCCAAATGCCTTTGCCAAGAAAAATAAGGTTGTTCCAAGGTAAGAGAAGATGGGTCTCGTGGGAAATATCTCCACAGCTGATGGACTGTGGTGGGTTGACCCTGGTTGGATGCCACGTGCCCATTAAAGCTGCTCCTTCGCTCCCCTCTTCAGCTGGGCAGGGGAGAGAAAATCTAACAAATATAACACTCATGGGTCATGGTAAAGGCAGGGGGAGAGTAGTCACCAGTCACCATCATGGGCAAAACACACTTGACTTGGGAAAATTGATTGAATTTATTACCAATCTAATCAGAGGAGGAAAATGAGAAATAAAAGCAAATATTAAAGCACCTTTCCCCCACCCCTCCTTTCTTCCCAAGCTCAACTTCACATCCAAATTCTCTCCCTCCTCTTGCCCCACAGCACAGGGATATGAGGAATGGGCGCTGTGGTCATTTCATCCCACGTTGTCTCTGCTGCTCCTTCCTTCTCAAAGGGGTGGACTCTTCTGCCCCTGCTCCAGCATGGAGCCTTCCCACAGGAGACAGTCCTCCAAAAACTTCTCCAATGTACATCCTTCTCCTGGGCTGTAGTTCTGCATGAACTGTTTCAGCGTGAGCCCCTCCCATGGGGTACAGTGGGGGTCCCCCATAGGATCACAAGTCCTCTCAGCAAACCTGCTCCAGCGTGGGATCCTCTCTCCATAGGGCCGCAGGTCCTTCCAGATTTCTGTTCCAGCATGGACTTCCCATGAATTCATAACTTCCCTTGTGCATCTACCTGCTCTGGCATGGGGTCCTCCGCAGGCTGCAGGTGGATCTCTGTTCCCCCTGGGGCCCCCGTGGGCTGCAGGGACACAGCTGCCTCGCCGTGGTCTGCACCACGGGGTGCAGGGGAATCTCAGCTCCAGTGCCTGGAGCACCTCCTTCTCCTCCTTCTTCACCGACCTGTGTGTGTCTGCGGGGCTGTTTTTCTCACATATTCTCATTCCTGTCCCAGCTGCTGCTGTGCAGCATTTCTTCCTCTTTATAACGCTGTTGTCCCAGAGGCATTGCCACCATCACTGATGGGCTCAGACTGGGCCAGTGGTGTGTCCATCTCGGACCCACTTGGCATTGACTCTGCTGGACATAGCAGGAGCTTCTGGCAGCTTCTCACAGAAGCCACCCCCATAGCCCCCCTCTACCAAAACCTTGTTATGCAAACCAAATACAGGCACAAGCTTTGCAAAAGGACCAGAGAAATGATTGAAGGGATGTCTTCCAAACAAGAAGACTTCTATCAGTACTGAAGCAGCTCATCCTACTCAGAACTAAACTTAGGAACAAAACCGTGAAGCATCAGTTTTGCTTTTCTCTATGACCTTGGATACCACAAAATATACTTATTTTGAAAGACTCTGGGATATAATTCACTGTTGTATTCCATATCCCCTTTCCAGATGCCAGAATGAATGCAGCCATTTCCAATTTCTATTCCAGGATTTAGATGAACAGGTTTGAGGAGGCAATTTCCTTTCAGGTAAGAGCCTCACCTCTCTTGGCTTGACTTCGTTTACTGACAAGCCTTTGGTTCCTGTCTTGGACAGATTCTTCTACCAAATTATACCAAATGAAGGGATTAATCAGTGGCAGAATAATAAATAAATGCAAAGCTCTCCACAGAGTTTAAATTCTTTTTAAAAAGGAGATTTTTGAGACCAACATCCACTGCCTAATTTTGGTAGGAAGCATGAGGTTACTCCAGAGAGGGGAAGCAGTAAACCATGTATTTGTGGCATTCAGATTGGTGATACAATCATGTAGCTCCAAAACAGGAATAATCCACACTGCCAACAGCTACAGAACTAAGTGTGATGCAGATGAGGGGCAGAAGTGCAGAAACACAGCAGATTGATCATTTCTAGAGTTGCTCCATTATGTGCCAAGTGTACAGGTGAGGTAATATTGGAGCCCAGCACTTTCTATAAGGAAGCATAAAGGCCAAGTTTGCCAGTGCACAGACTGGGAAGTATTAAATACACCAAATTGTCATACTGATCTTTTTAGACTCAATGTTTTTCTCACAAATCGCCATGGCTTTTCCAGCGGTGTGTTAAAATACCAAGAGAAATTGCATGGCTAATTTAACGAAATTGCCCTGGCACGTGTGAACCAGGTGACTGCACATGCAGAACCCCTAAAGCAGCCAAGGGGCCACAGGGGCAGTCAGCCTATGCCTGTAATTACTTTAACAGCACAGACATGGTCTGCACAAGCTGTATTTTAGCCTTTGGTATTTACTATGTGAATGTTATATGCTAAAAGAAATTTGAAAAAAAAAAAGCAGAAAACAGTTTTCCAAGCCTATGGAATAACTTACACAAGGGTTTGGGGGATTGGGCCCCAAATGCAGGAAACAATGTTCTGTTCTGGTTTTAAATTAAAAAAAAGAAAAGGAAAAAAAGGCAGCTTTAAACATTCTAAATTTGTAGATGGCACGGGGTGCTACGCTTTGCAGCATCTCACACGAGTTTTGCTTGTGGCCATCTTGAACGCCTACAGCTCCAGACAGACTGTAATTACCCCGACCCATGTGATGCAGCATGTGCTTTCGTCTGCCAAAGGATAGATGTCTTTTCCACACAGCAGCTTCCTAGCAGTATACTCCACGTGCCATAAAGCTCACTCTGAATACAGTAGGACTATGACAGGTCAATGCAAAAGGAAAGCAATTAATCTGGATAGTTTGCAGCCTTTTAATTTCCTAGGCGTATTTAATACAAAGCTTACATAAACACTGCAAGAAGAGCTAAGCATCACTCATTTATGTGTGCTGAATGCAAGAGCACCACAAACCCCACACATTTAGTTAGAATGGCATTAAAAAGCAGATGTACTAATGCATTAAAAAGGAATGAAAATATAGTCCCCCAAGACTACAGGTAAATGCTTAAGAGAATCAAATCTGTAATCAAAATTGAAATGAAAATTGCTTTGACAAAGCATGATAAGCTTCAATGATTTAATGGCAATGATCATAAGAAAGGAAAAGAAGTGCTCAATAGTCCACCTTTCCTCAGCCAAAGAAAATACAGACAAAGGTAATAAGTTACAGCTACAACATGAAGTCAAGAGATGTAAAGAAACCCATGCAAATATTTACTGCTGAGCTTGAAAGAAAGCCACTGAAAATTGCTATCAAATGCGGGAAAGTCTGCCCCAAAAATCCCAAGAGTCTGACTTCTCCAACTAAGCAAGCAAGATTTCCAGTCCCAAAAGTGTAAATATTTTAAAGTGCAGTGAAAATACTGTAGAATGATAATATGTTTATTTTTATAAATGCCAAGTCACTATGGTTTTCAAAATTAATAAATATATACCTAAAAAAATGTCCATCATGCTTAAATTGAGCAGCATGGAATAGGTCTGCTGATATGTAATATCTGGAATCAAATATGCACTCCTAGTGTGGCTTTGTTGCTTAAATGGATAAATTCTATTCAAGCATTTCTAGGTATTCATTGTCCACATTTTAGCTTAATGAAATATTAAGGAGCAAGGCAGTGAGTAATTTTATAGGTATATGTTTGCATTACAAGCGATGGACAATAGGAGTCAAGTTTTATCATGAGTGTTAAATACATCTATGCTGTCCCAGTGAGGTTATTTTTTGATTAACTGTTTAAATTTCTGAGGCTTAAGCTGTGAAACTGCAATCTTTACCATAACAACAGAACAATTATAGTAGCAAAAAAAAAGAGTGCCTGAAGAGGATTTGCAAAAACTGAAAATAGTTACATCCCCTTCATAAGTGCACACACAAATATGTAAGAGCACAGAAAATGATCGGTTGAGGCACATGCACATTTAAACCTCTGCTTTTATCAAATATGCGATTGCAGAGGAGTCAAATCTCTTCATTACTTTAAGCTGCAGCTGAAAAATCAGTGACCTCTAGGATACATGACAGAGCTGACAGAAACTCCACCACTTTCAAAACATCATATTGTATATTTTTTCCTATTTTTTAAATGACATCTTTCTTTCAAAATGTGCAGAGACACTTGTAGGGTTTTTAAGTAATTGAAAAGGCGGTGTAGCATATGAAACATTAACACTGTAGTGTATGAAACATTTAAATTGATGCCTAATTATTCATTTATTTAAAAGTTCGTGATTTCACCAGTAAACAAAAAGAAAGAAGAAAACCAAAGCCATCTTTTCCCAAGCTTCCTTTGGATGCATATTCATGTTTTGCCTGCTTGTTTTGAAAAGCTGTCCATAAATTCTGTCCAAGTGGCATTGTGGCTCCAGGGTTCCTAGAAGTAAGAGATAACAAAACACTCCTAGATCACTTGGTTCATCTCACTGCTAATGTCAGACAAAATAACAACAAAATAACAGCTCTTACTGCCAGGAAGTTTCTCTTACCAGCTACCAATGGCATTTTCTCTCGCTGTTTCACTCCCTTGTGTATGCCTCGTGCACAAGCTTGAGTTATTCCTTCATTTTCTGATATTCCACCCACCCAGTGACATGTGGCTGTAGTGTAAAGCTGCCCTCCACTAGGCACCCATAACGTGTTAACCTCAGACATTTGAGAATCGTAAGGTGTGACCCCAAAATAGAAAGCTGACAATAGCTTTAGAAGAAACCCAAAATTTTTAAAAGTTATCCAGTTGAATTCTCTTTATTCATCATTTCAGGCTCTTGAGGTTCACAGTTTAAAATGATTTTGTATGCAGCTCTTAGGGCTTGGACTTCCCAATATGTTTTTAATTGAAAGCTTTGATTTTGTGCATTTACTCAATAGAAAGATTAGAGTTATAAACCTAAAAAGGTATGAATTCTTAAGATTTGCAAAATATTTACAAGTTTTGGAAGTATCTTACCCCTTTCCTGCATTTTCCCTAATACTTCTGGATTTATCAAGAAATACTGCCCAGCCCTTCTGGCAGATACAAGGACTGAGTTTATGATTGCTGCCATATGAATTTGGCACTTTACTCTGCATTTCCAAGACTCACGTTTACGGCAGAAACAATTTCCTGGGAGTTTCCTGCATCTGTGGAGGGAGAGGGGAGGTGACAGCCAACTTCTTGTGGGAAGCACCGTCTAGTTCCTTCTCCATACAGTTCTGAGTTTACTAAAACAGATGAATCACTTCAGCTCGTGCTCACCTTATTCCAAGCTGTCTATCAGCTGCCAGTCTCTAGACCATATCCCACCACCTCCCATTTTTAATGAAGACTTTTATTTTCCTGAGAGCGCAGAATGGAAACAACAATTGAAACCTCAGAAGTTGCCACACAGCAAATTTTTCTGGCAGCTCTGTTCACATGGGAATTTTCAAAGAGCCTTTAATAGTCTTAAATCCAGAAATATTCCCATGAATTTGTGATTTTCATCCGCAATGGTCAACAGTTTCCATGAATTGCAGTGTAGGAGTAAGTCTGTCCAGAGGAAGATCACTGCCTGCTTTCCCAAACCTTTGAAGGAATAAATGAAAGAGCCGCCTCTGAGGAGGGTTTCTGCTTGTTTCCAACGAGAAGAAATCCTATCCCGCTGTCTCGGTTAGGACGACACTTCCCCCTTTTCTATGTCCATTCCCGACAAGGATGAAAAAGTCAGCAGAAAACCACAGCTGGATGCTGGCTTGATCCAGAAGTGTTGACTGGGTGGAAGGAAGGAGGAACCAAGAGGGGACAGGGAAAGAGCTGGGCAAGAGAGAGCAGGATTTAGGGACACAGGGATGTGTGGAGCAAGAAAACAGATTGCACAAGGGAAAGCGGATGGAGCTCCAGCAAGAAGCGAGTAGAATGATTTGGTGGGGGCAGGACCAAGCTGCCAGAGCAGCTGAAAAGTGACAGCTGAGTGAAAGAGCAATGCGGGAAGAAATGACAGATTTACAGTCTTAATTACAAGCCGTGAATAGGATCTTCTTTCCTAGAGAGCGGGCGAAATGGCTGGACCTGCATGGACACGTTTGCCTCACAATCCCTAAGCAGGCAGAACAACAGCAGGATGCGTTTGCTCATTTCCTTCTCATATCCTGGATTTTAAGGCTGATCTCCGAGTATCTGAAGGCGGTAACAGTGTAATGACAAGACCGAGGATGCTCGAATGACAATTTCAGATTATATTATTAAAACACCTGTGTGCCAGCTGCTGTTCAGACGAGCTCTCAAGTGTTCCAGCTGGAAATGTTTCTGATCGAGGAAAGACTGAGGTGCTTGGGGAGAAGGGAATTTCTCTTAATAGGGGGAAAAAAAAGTATTTCAAAGTTTTAGAACCATGAGCTGTCATTTTGGCCAGGATTTTATGGGATCCTGGGGTCCAGAAAAGATCCATTATAAAGGACAAATTGAGGATATCTGATACAACAAAGTGGAAAGGGTCATATTTTTGCTGAATATAAAAAATTTTCGTTCATAACTGAACATTGAGTTTTGATAAAATTTTGATGTGTACGGGAAAAATCTATTGTATTCCACATGGGAATGTTCTTAAGTCAAAAGAGTGAACACTGAAGCTTCTGAATGACTTTTTACTATTCCCCACCTTCTGTTAAATGAGATGGACATCAAGTTAGGGAATTGCACTTACTTGCATCAGAAAACCTCACTCACATACCAAGATGTCAGAGCACATCAGGAAACCCTGAATTGCGCAAAGCCACAAGTAGCCTACTGTGCATTATATTTTTACTATGATGAATTAATACGTAGTGGTTTTCTCTATTTGTTTCCTGTTCAGAACTGTCTTTTTAAAAAATTACTCACTTGTTTGCTTACATTACTGGAGGGAATGATCCCACTCTACAGAATCTGAAGGGCAATAATAACACAGAGCATGAACTCAGGCAGCATTGCAATTCTCTAGCAGCTCTACTTCTTTCATTTGGCTGCACTTAGTAAGGAGGTCCTCAATGTGGAATTGTACTACCGTTTCTATGGTGATATGTCACATACATATCAGCTCTTTGTGGCATTTGCAAGCTTCTGAGGATTCAGTTTAACCTAAGCTGGTAGGGGTAGATGACTGGAAATGCTCTTGGCAAAGGTGACTGGCTGTGGTTAACTGCTGGTGTGCACAAAGCTTTTGGAAACAATGAAATGTGACTCATCACTAGGTGGTGTGGGACTTTTCCTCCCTTACTATATCAGCATTTGGTTTTATATTGCAGTTTGATTTATGCTTCGGTATTTCTAACATTAGAAATCACCTAAGCAGTGCAAGGTGGTTCAAGGGAAGATGTCACCTCCACCACTGTGTCTTGTACTAGAAGGTAGTTACAGTAAGATGAGGTGGCAAAATTTTCTGAGAAGAGGATTTCTGCTTATAATGTCTCTAAGAATGACTTAGTGAGAGTGCGTGCTCGTCCTTTCCCGTATTACATATAAAACTGTTTGTCAGGGAGTGTGAATGACATTGAGTCAGAAAGACACTTTTAACAAGGGACTGCACATCACTGGTTTTATAGCATCATTTGTCAAAGCCGAAGCACGATTTAAGCACAATGACTTCACATTAATTTGAGAATTCTGAATGCCTTGAAATCTCTTTTTTTTCACAGAATATTAAAAAAAAAAAAAAAAGAAATGGAAGGAGGAAAAGAAGTAAAAGTATCCCCCTGTTATGGTAGTGTGAGGAGTGCACTTTCATCTTTACATGCTGAAAAAAATATTCCTAACATCTTTAGGTAGCCTGAGCTCATTTCTCAGCAACCAAGTTCATATTTACCAGGAAAGCCTATGGATTGTCTGGTCGTGAGGGGTGGGGAGATGTCACATTTCTGAGAAATGTGGAAGAATTGTGGTGGCTCCTAGCTGAGTGACAGATATCCTGGCTCAGTGTCAGAAGTGTAGGTTTGGAAAGCAGAGTTGAGTGCCACAGCTCTTGACTTACCTTCTGATCAACAAGGATACTTATGGAGATATCACCAAAGACACCAACCCAATCCTAAAATCACTTCAATAAATCGTTTCCCCTATAATACTAGAAGTTCAAAGGCCACTTCAAGCCAGTCCTCCATATATGCAGGAAAATAAAATGCATCAGGCAAAGTTTTCAAACCATGGTGGAGTTTCCTGCGGGAGTTCTCCAACCAAATGTCCACTCTGGCATCACCAGACCACTCAGCTGTTGGAAAGTGGATAAGCAGCTGGAAAACTACTTTGCACATGCAGTCAGAATTCATAACAATACTTTCCTTGCTATTATATCTGCTACATCCAATGCACCACAAACTATTTGGTCATCCACTTACTGCATTTTACTTTTAGCAAAGTTTGTAGGCTAAGGGCTGCTTTTGCTTCTCATGTGTTCAATCCACACAGAAAAATGAGGTTCCTGTTTTGATAGCAGCTACTGATGGTTGCAAATAATAGCAAAAATAAACTGCTGCTACTATTTGACATGACCTATTTCCAGATAGGAAATGGTCTATCATAGCATAACTGAGAAGATAACCCATTATTAACTCCTGTCTCCAAAACTTCCAAGAAGACTGATTATATGGTTCACCCTGAAACACTGCAATTTCACTAACATATTTGTTGAAAGCAATTATAATCTATATAGTACTTCATAGATCTTGGAATACAATAACTTTAAATGGAATAAATGGCTTACATGTCCTGATCTCAATTGAAATGTGACACTATTATATGTTCAGAGGTTACCAACAAATCTCTTTCTCCTGGGTAAACAAAGAAAATCATGAGGAGGAAAGAAAAAGAAAATATTTTGAAAACTTGTGAGTCCAGTTGTTCTCTGCCAACAGCTATGCAGACACTGGGGCTGACTTGTTGCCAGAGTCAGCACACTAGTTAGAAGTCTCACATTCTGCAGGCAGCAGCTTGACGATAAAAAAGGAAAAATCTTTCCTTTCTTGCCGCCTTCAGCAGATGACTCCAGCCCAGAAGGGAGTCAACCCAAGTGTTTGCAACAGCAATTTGTTGAGTTTTTGCTCATTAAAAACTTTTCCAGAGCTTTACTCCGTGACCCGAGCGGCTGGCTGACGGAATGCCTCTTCCCGGACTGAGGAGGCTGAGCCAGGGAGGCACTGCTCTCCCAGCCTCGTGTCTTAAACAGGCAAAAGGGGGGTTCCGCCTCTCAGACAGACAAGGCTATGATACAGAACTGCTGAGTGGCTCACAGGCACCAGGGGCAACCTGGGGCATGAAAAGAGGTGCCGTTCCACCAGCACAGCACACAAGTCACCCCTCGGGCACAGGCAGCAAGGGTTGCAGTGTGGCATCCTGGTCTGTGTTCAGAGGTCACTGGAGACAAAGCAATAGCTTAGGAAGCTACAGAGTTAGATTTTTGTCCTCTACTCTCTCCTGAACTAGGGGACCGCAAGAGAGCACTGCAGACAGGGATCATAGAACCATGGAATCAGAATGGTTTGAGTTGGTAGAGACCTTTAAAAATCATCTAATTCGTACAGCCCCACATGGGCAGGGACACCTTCCACTGAATCTGGTTGCCTGAAGCCCAATCTTAACCTGATCTTGAACACTTATCTGGGGGGCAGCCCTGCAGAAAGGGATCTGGGGATGCTGGTTGGCAGCAGGTGCAGTATGAGCCAGCTGTGTCCTGGCAGCCAAGAGGGTAAAACACATCCTGGGGTGCATCAAACATGGCATCACCAGCCAGGCAAGAGACGTGATTATCCCACTGTATTCAGTGTTGATGCAGCCCCACCTGGGGTACTGCACAGAGTTCTGGGCCCCACAACTTAAGAAGTACATGAAGGTACACAAATGCACCCAGAGGGCAACAAAACTGACGAAAGGGCTGGAAGGAATGTCCTGTGAGGAGCAGCTGTGGATATTTGGGCTTGTCTGATTCGGAGAGAAGGATACTAAAGTGTGACCTTACTGCTCTCTACAGCTTCCTGAGCAAGGAAAAGGGAGAGGGAGGTCTGAGCTTTTCTGCCTGGGATCCAGTAATAGATGTGTGGAAATGGTTGAAAGCTGCATCAGGGGAGGTTTAGACTGGACATTAGGAAGTATTTTTTTACCAAAAGAGTAATCAAACGCTGGAACAGGCTTCCTAAAGAGGTGGTCGATACCCCAAGCCTGTCTTAGTTTAAGAAGCATTTTGACAATGCCCTTAATTGTATGCTTTAACTTTTGGTCAGCCCTGAACTGGTCAAGCGGTTGACTAGATGATCGTTGTAGGTCCCTTCCAACTGAACAATCTTTTCTTTTCTTTTTTCTTTTCTTTTCATTTCTTTTCTTTTCTTTTCTTGTCTTTTCTTTTCTTTGCTTTTCCTATCATTTCCAGTGATGAGGCATCCTCAGTTTCTCTGGGCAACATGTTTCAACATTTCTCCATCCCCATTATAAAATATTTCTTCCTTATATGCAGTCTAAATGGACCCTTTTTTTGATTAAAACCATTAACCCTTGTCCTATCTCAACAGGCTCTGCCAAAAATTTTGTCTCTGTCTTTCTAATTAGCCCCCTTTAGGGGCTGAAAGACTACTATAGGGTCTCCCTGGAGTCTTTTCTTCTCTAGGCTGAAGAAACCAAATTGTCTCAGCCTTTCCTCACAAGTGAAATGTACTATCCCTCAGATCATCTTAGTGACCCTCCTCTGCACTCACTCTAACAGGTTCATGTCCTATTTCTGCTAGAATGCCAGAGCTGGACACAGTACTCAACACAGGACTCATGACAGCAAAGTAGAGGGTCAGAATTGCCTCCCTCACCCTGTTGGCCTCTCTGCTTCTGATCAAGCCCACGACATGGCTGCTTTGCAGGCTGCAAGCACATGTTGCTGGCTTATGTCCAATTTTTCATCCAGCAATATCCCCAAGTCCTTTTCCTCAGGGCCACTCCCAATCTCTTCATTCCACAGCCTGTATTATACTGGTACTAATGATTTCTCCAGCCCAGGGTTCAATGATCATTATCTTTGTAGCTCCCAGCCACACCTGACTGACCACTCTGTTGCCTTAGCCACTGATCCCACAACCCTCTGGCTGTCTTATGGAAATGACATAGATTTAGAAAAAAAATAGATTAAGATTAACATGAGTGAGGATTCTAAGGCACCCCTGCATCCGTAATCCTTCCTCCTGACTAGGTGGAAGTGGCTTCCCAAGACCATGTTTGATCCTTGATGCCAAGAGCAGGCCTGTAACTCCATAAGAGAGAATATCCAGAATGATCACCTCAGAGTTTGGGCCCCTCTCCTAAGCATCAAAAGCTTACAAGCATCTGTATCCCTTTCCACTTCTGTTTTTTAATACCTCCCCAACATGAAGGTCTCCTTTTTTCCCAAGGCTCAATCCCCAGATAAGGTGAAATCAGGCGTTTCTGATGGTGAGCCACGGATGTGAAGGAGGAACCTAAAGAGGCAATGGCTGATTCCCCCTTGGTGAAATAGATAAGAAAGGATGAGGTTCTTCTTCCTCCATGTGGTATGATTTTGTAGCCTGTTTCCCAAAAGTATCAAGCAGAAGCCAAAGAAAGTAATTTGTCGTGCCTCTTCCTGCCTGCACACAGAAAGGCAAGCTGTGTGTGCATCATGGGGCAGACCTGCTAGGAGGAAACTTAGGGAGGATGTGATGTACCAAAAAGAGTCTGGGGAGTTTTTGGTGGTTAGAATACACACCTCTGTCATCAGTTCTTAGTAGAAAATGACAGTCAAAAGACCAAAGTATCTATGAGGTAATTTAGAGAAACTAAAAGGTCCTCAAAATAACAGAGGTTTTGTCTCTGTAATCATACTGTACTGAGGAAATCCATTATCTTATTTATGGTTTGTTTTTCAGGGTCAGAGCAGACATGGTGCTGTATATTGAGAATTACAGGTTGCAATGCTGTAGCAGGTTGGGCCACCTCTGTGGGTTTGTCATACCATCCTGTACAGTTTGTTTTAACGAAGGTGAACTCCTTGAGTATACAAAATCAGCTAGAACTTTACTGAAAGCCATCAGCTAGCTTGCAGTGTTTTAGTTCTGTAAGATGGTCCAAAGGAGGCTTTGCAAACCTGTTCCAAGAAACAAGAACTCAAATTTAAGAGAACAGCAGCTAAAAATGTCAGGACACAGTGTGTTTCATTTGGCCAGGTGAAGAGCCAACCAATTTAACTGAAAACATCTGCAAGGGATGGGTAGTATCTGCAGGGCTCTTGAAACAAGATTCACAAATTCCATCAACAGCTATCAACTAGATAGCTACCACTCAGAAGCAAAGTGGCATTTTGCAAGCACGCCATGTCTGTACAACAGAAATGAACCCAAGAAACAATTCAGTGTTTATAACACCTCACTAAGTATCCTGTGCTTTCTCGCCTGCTCTCCATAATTGAAATACCGACACTGGCTTGCATCTCACCTAGCTTTACATCAGTTCCATGCAGTAGTCAGCTTTTGAGTTAGGCTCCTATTACTGTCATCCGCCCTCTTCTTCTGACCTATTTTAAGTGTCATGGAGATTAATATCTCCACAGAAGTACTTCTTCATTGACCGTAAAATGAGTCAGGGGTGATGAAGATGACTGAGATTGGCTAACATGAAATCTACACAGAGAGATGAAGACTCATGTGTTCAAAAGTGTGATGGCATCAGTTCATTGTTATCCAACATGGGGATGGTGGAATCAGAGAAAGTTCAGATATGCCCATCCCCAGACTTCCCTAATGGCTTTTCACGGCAGCTTCTGAGGAGTCATTTGGACAGTGTTCTGTTCCAGAGGGCTTCAACATCACTTTCTGACAACTTGGAAACAAAAACCCAAACTCCTAAATTACTCTTGAAGTGTTGCCAGTATTTGTGGTTTAATGGCTGGGACTGAGCATGTTTGGTTGTTTTGTTAAAGCCCTAGACCCTAGAATCAGGTTATTTATTACCTGAGAATTCCACCTACTTTCATCTGAAAGCCCTTGTAATCACAGGGAGATCACAGGAAAAAAAACCACAAGGGAACAAAGGCAAAAGCATGTGAGTATAAAGGAAAAAATAAAAGTAGTTCAGTAGTAATGACACTGGGAGCCTGATGATTCTTGAGCAAGTGTCTCAATTTGCTGGAATCTGACTCAGGTTTTGAGCAAATTGGGCTATTGCTTGTCACCATTAATTTGACTGGTTCTTCAAGTCCTGAGGATTTTTGTAATCTCCAGCCTTCTATCAGGCTTCCAAAGATGAAGGTGTGCACCCGAGAAACATGTCCTTCCATATTAGCCAATTCTTTCTTTTAAATTAATAACCACGGATAGTCTAAATTATTAATTTGAGACCAGTTTGGAAGTTGTTTACCCAGAATCACCCTTGTACTGACCCATGGTCTCTTCTTGCATGTCAATGTGAATTGCTACAGGCAAACCTCATGCTGTGAAGGAAGTGGCACATCAAGGACAGAGAGTTTCCAGGTTTCCTGCCATGAGGGATCACACATCACTGTTGCCTTGGGGTGGTGGGCACATGCCATTTTCTGAATTTCTGCCCCCTCCCCGCCACTGCTTGCTTTCAGTCTGAGTAAATTTGACCAATACTGTGACTAGGCTGGTTTCAAGCAAAGGCAGAGTGGGATGGGGTGGGCGGATATGGTACGAACTGAAATACCTAGAAACTGAGCATAAAATGGTTGGTGTTTGTTCATATAAAAAAGACTTTGTCCATCCCAGCTTCTGGATGGACATGATCCCCTGAACTGCTAGAGCCTGCCTATAGCTGTTTTGGCACAGAAATATCCTGGCACAGGCAGGATGTATCATAAGAGGAGTGTGTCTTCCATCCATCTGGTTTACTGATAGCTGCCTCCAAGTGCTTTGAAAAGTGCTGACTGAAGATACCGAACAATAAATCCACAGCTTGCCATTCAAAGCCTCAAGAAAAATAATAACCTTGAACCTTGTCCAGAAATTTTATCACTTTATGCTCCAAAAGGACCTCAGTGTCTCAAATGGGCTATCCATCTTGAGAGCCATGTTTTTTTGGCAGCTCTCTCTGACACAAAAGGGCTAAGAGTGAATGCCTGGCCTTAAAAACATCCACTTGAAAGTTTTCTGAAAAAAAGCTTAAAAGTCTGCGTGGCTGGTGGCTTGGTTTCTTGCTCCACTACCAGTAACTTTGCATTTGCTGTGTCACTGGAAGCCTATATTGATGGGCCAAAACTTTCTCTTTGGAAAATACATTTTCTCCCTAGCAACTGATAGCCTTCCACCTTCCTGGTAGCAACCCCCAGCCCAGCTCTGTGAGGGCACCAGGCCAGCATGAAAGCGTGCTCTGCCACAGCAAATCGGGTTCTTTTAAACTGTGTTTGCTAAATTAATTATCAAGCAGTGGAAGGGAGCAGTCATGGGGCCACAAGACCCAACATGAGAGGTGCAGGGAGGCCAAGGTAGGCCTGGCAAGGGGACAGCAGTGTGCCAGGAGCAAACACTGACATGAAACCCCAACTTTACAGCTTCCCTGGGTCCAGCCAGCACATCTCATCTGAATGCACCCACTGTGCAAGCCCTCGAAGGGTCTCAGTCATCTCTTCTCATGCATGCTACCAGAGCCAACAGCACTGCTGGCTTTGCCAAGGCTTGTGAAAATATTTTCTACTTACAGAAGACTAAGACAGGACAAAACAAAGGCCTCTCCATCCATTTGCTTCTCTCGGGGTTCCTATACCTCATTGCAATCCCTTCTGACGTCCCCACAGCCTTCTGGGGTGCATGAGGTTCTAAACAATTACCTCATTGTCTTTCCTCTGAGGCATGCAATTATCTTTGCTTCTGTATTTGTTGCCTTTGATGTCAGCTGCCCCCATAGCCATATGCCATCAATCTTTCTTGGAGCTGAGAACATCTTTCTCTCTTGTTCTCTCTCTCCTCTGCTCCAGCCAGTTTTTCACTCCGATTTCTACCTGAGAACTGCTCTCAAGTGCTCTCACCTGCCTCAATTGCCTCCTCCTATTCCCCTTCTTGTCCTAGCAGCTCAGCCTTCTTCTGTGACCCGCATCCCTTCAGTTCAGCCATCAGGCCATGCCCAGTGTGCTGATGGTGTCTATAGGTAAGTAAATGGCCTTTTCTCCATCTCATCCAAGTGCTTTTTAATTCTCTTCTGTGGCACTAAACTTTGCGAAAGACTGCCTTTAAAAAAAAAGGCATTCCTATGCACGATTCATTTTACTTGTGCTGAGAGTTCACTTCTTTCATCTTTGCAGATGAGTAAATGCATTTGCTTTTCAATCTGGCACTTTAGACTCATCTTTTTTCACGATATTTATCAGCAAGCGAATGGGATGGCTGTCCACCATCAGGAACCAGCAATGCTAGTGGCAGGGAAGAGTATGAGAGTTTTCAAGGATGAACAGAGTTAACTGTTGTTACTGAAACACAATGATAAAAGCAAGGCATACAAGTATGTAATTCCCCCAAAAGCACTTAGGCAATCTGCAGGTCAGAACTGTGTCACTTCTCCTCTAAACACCATCCTTAGAATAGGCTGTCTAAAACATTCCTGAATTTTTTTTCTTACAGGCAAAATTACTTCCAGCATACCATCTGATTAAAGAAGTCTCTAAAATGTTCTGATGAACATAAAGCTGAAAGGCATGTTCCTTCAAAATCTAAATGTTGTGTAAGAGCTGTGATAGACAACATTTGCTGCCCAGGATACTAAATATTTCTCTAAATTACTGTATGCCCAGGTACATCTCTACTAGTTCTGTCAGTCTGAAGACAAGAAGTATGGCACAATTAATCTCTGCACATATGAACTCTTCCATCCCACAAAGGCATTGCGTTTTCTATACCCTCTATTTGGAACAATCCCTTGACCATACCACCCTCCAGTGCCTGCACAGTATGTGCTGCCTACTGGTATCAGTGTTGCTAGTAGGTAGAGCCCAGGTGGCATTTTTTAACCTTTCTCTTTTAATTTCCAAATTGTCAATAGCTAGTGCTGAAAACAAGGCTCAAGGACCCCTACAAAGTTCCACCCAAAAGAGACGCATCTTTCCCTATGGGCTTAATTCAAGTAACTGACTGTGTGTGGGAATCACGGGCAATAGACCATGTAATATCATTAGTCTTCTGTTCAGTAAAGGTATGAGACTCAAAGACAAAACCATTTGGTTCCCAAGCATGCACTGAGAAAGGAGAGCAAAAGCATCAAGGATCAGCTAAGTGCACAAACTAAGCCACAGGCTGTGAAATCGAAGCTTGAGGCTGAAGCGAGGTCTTCCACTCCTGTTGAGGGAGGCAGGAGCCCAGCTTTTTTGATAACATAAAGGATATCTGCATAAATGCTCCAGCTATCCATGCCAGGTCAACAAGAGATGAGACAGATGAGATGCTCTGACATCTGCTCGTAGGAGGGAAGGTTTGGAACCCAAATGCTAGGGATCAGACAGTGGGCCTGTCATCATATCAATTTAGTAATACAACACATATTTGCGAATTTTCCCTTGGATTCTCTGAGTGAAAAAACACACATTTACAAATCTTCCCTTGGATTCTCTGAGTGAAAAAAAATAAAATATGTATTTAAAGACTTGAATCTGATTTTCAGCTGCTGCTGTATGTGCTATATACACATGCCAGTGTGAGGCCCAAAGCTGAATGTCAGATACAGTCAGAACATTGGTGTATGGCTACTGTAATTATTTGCAGCATTTAAAATCTATGGAGTAGTTTATAGACCCCCATAATACACTGAGTAACTTGCTATAAAATGAATCTTGAAAGAAGCTGAATATCATTAAAACCTAGGAAATGAATAAAAAAGCTTTTGTTTTAATTCCTCTTACCTAGTTGAGGTCAACGTACCCACCTCTTCCTGTATACACAACGTTTAAAATGCTTCCTACCAATGAAAGTATGGGAATGCATATGCACCAAGGCTCATAGCCAGCATCTTCCGTCTAATGAGCTGAGCAACCTCTTCATTATCTCCTTCTTTAGAGAGTTTAAAAATCATGCTACATTTAGCCCTGGAATTAACAGGTGCCTTGTTGCATCAGAGGTTAAATTTGTTGGAGTCAAAATACACTAATAAGTAACATTCATTCTTCATGCCTCAAGGTAACAGGGTTTGTTCTTGTTTACAGAGCACCCTTATATAGCTGAAACAAGTTGCCTGAGTGGAGAGGAGATGACCTGCTGGCGACTGCCTGTCCCCCTGACAGAGAGCCAGGACTGACTGTGCAGCGCGGGGCGGAAAACGTAACAGGAGACACGGGGAGGATGTCCTGTACCGCAGACAGGGCACAGGGCCTTTAGTGGTTAAGATGCGCACCTCTGTCATCAATCCCTAGTAGCAAGCCATATCCATGGAGAAATTTAGACAAACCAAAAAGGTCCTCAAAAACAAGTGAGGTTTTGTTTTTTGAATAATGATAATGTACTGAGGAAAGCCATTATCCTATTTATGGTTTGTTGTTCAGACTCCCAGCCAACAGCGCACCATACTCCGTGAATATATACATTCTAATGATATGATGGGGCAGGACACAGATGTTACGGGTTTGTCACACGGTCCTGCCTGGTTTGGCTTAACCAACATGTAATTGCCAAGCATAAGAAGCACTTGCAATTTATAATGACTGCCAGGCCAGTGTCTACTAATTGCTGCACCATGAATGCACATGACAACAAGAGAGAAGGGGGAATAAGAAGGAAGTGATAAAGGGAAGGGTTCAGGGGTCCAGTCCAAAGAACAACAAAACTGAATTCAAAACAATTCAAGTTGAAGCCACGCAGAAATTTTGTTATGTTGAAGCAGAACTGCGACTAATTTAATTGACTAAAGAATGAAAGGAGAGTCTGATCTCCAATACTGTCAAAGACTACTTGCTGCTCTTCTCTAGGGATGGCCAGGCAATAGAAAACCTAACAGATTAGGATTATGTATCATTTTACCTCTTCCCAACAGAACCACTGAGGTGGAAATGTGTTTCTGAATCACTATTCTCATCCTCCTTTGCTCATGTGCTTTTGTAGCCAAAGTCTTTGAAGATTTTAAAAATCTGGGCATTTTAAATATATGTGCCTTCCCCCTCATGCCCATCTAACATGTTACTTCCCAAGAAGAGCTTTTAAAGGTAAGAACTATTTGCAATTCCCCTTGACTTTGTTTGCAGATTCCTCTAAATTCTTAGTCTCTAGTCAATCCTCAAAATATCTGAAGCACTAAAAATAAGAGGCCATTGTTGTCAGATGAGTTTTTCATGAATAGTCTAGATCTACTCATCACGACAAATTAGACAAATGCTTAGAAAAATTTCATTAGAAGAAAAGTGAATTGCTGATACAGCACAAATAGGAGTTTACTTGTATGTGGAGCTGGATTTTCAAAGAGCATTGATTTTTGCAACCATTCAGTGTTAGATTTCTACATCTTCTGTACAATTTGGTGTCTTAAGAGATAAATGAAAGAAGTTGAATGCCTGAACTGGGATCTGAGGTCCAGATGAGCCTTTGTCCTCACTGCACAGATCTAACCCCCTCTTTATAGCAGGTGTGCCCTGGAGACAACTTCTGGGTCATGTCTGAAACCGTGATGGAGAGCAAGCCAACTCTTCAGCACTGTGGATAACTGGGGTAACTTCCCAGCCCTTTTTTATTTGGCAATGTAGACATCCCCTTAGAATCCTTCCACTGTCTCTGCAACTGGACAAGTAGATCCAGAAGCCAATTCAAACTTTGGGAGAGCTGCCTTATTTTGGATATGCCTCTGTTCCTCCATTGGGTATAGTAAGAGCCAAGGCAATTTGGTAACTGACTCTTCTTGTAAATCTAGCCACTTAAAAAAGAAAGAAACAAACTGAGATTCTCGTGAGATTTATTTTTTTTTTTTACAAAATATTTGAAGATTGTTGAGGAACACATTTGGTCCAGGTAGCTCAGTGTGAAGATACAGTGGCAGCTGCAAGTTGAGCTCTGGGTGGTGGGAGCCCGAGGCAAGAGACCATGGACTGCTGACCCCTTTCATAACAAAGGACACAGGGACCTGTGGCACCAGCCAGGTGACCAATCACTCAGACACATAGCAGGAGCCGAGGACTCAGCTGGAAGAATCCAGACTTCTGTGCACATCGATGCCACAGGTATAAAACCCCAGGATTTCTTTTGTTCAGGATCCCTCCTCAGAGGCACCAGCTCGAGTTGTTGCTTCATCATGATAAAATTTCTTAAAAGAACCAGAGGTTTGAGACTCTGCTGTGGGAAACCTGGGGACGAACTGGTGAGGAAACCTGCTCTGACTGGAGTGGGTGTGTGGGGAGCCAAAGGGGACACATCAGTCACTGGAGCCACCCGCTGCGGAGGGGCTTTGACCCAGCAGTGGCAGTCTCTGGTCTTGGAATGTGACTGCTGGTGCCTTCCAGATGCTCAGACCGGGAAATTTCCTTAACAAAAAGCCATCACATGTTTATGAACATGTTAAAAAGTCAATTACATTTTGAGCACTTTGGAACATACTAGCTTATGTGAAATTTCATCCAGAAATACATTATTTGCTTTCATTATTATCTGGTTTGTAATCATAAAAAAAAAAAGAAGAAGCATTTTGGGTAACAAAATTATATTGTGAGGAGGCAAAATGAAACTTTTCTCAACAATCTATATGCAGAAATGCTTTTATGCAAACAGCTTCAATAATACCTACTAACACAGCTAATGAAAAAGAGGAATTTCTCTCTAGTGAGATAACTGAGTATGTCCAAATCTCATCACACTTCCTAATATGGAAAGAAGCATGAATTCTGTATTTTAGGGAAGTTATAGCTCAGGCAACTGTCTAAGCTATCAGGTCAGATCATACCTCCATGCTGTATGACAGCCACAGATATCTGTGGTGCATCTCATAGAGAAGATGTATGTCAAAAGCTTGGAATGGCAACTGGAGAGCTCTACTCTTTGAAAAAAATGAGGCTCTAGAACTCAAAAAAGAATCCTTTAGAACTTCAGAGGACATGGGTTAATATTAACACTAAATTAATTTTTTTTATTTGGATTCTATCAAGCAACTCATCAAGCATCCTGGATCCTCCTAACTTGAGGCAACAAATGTTACATGTTGATGGAAACATGTCAGAAAAAAAAAAAAATTAAACTGACTTCCTGTGGTAAATTTTGATTTTTATGAGAACCACATTTTCCATTTTTAAGATAGAATTTCCAAGCAACTCTTTAAGTATGGCTAAAAAACATATCCACAACCATCAGGAATCGTTGGTTAGCAAATGGAAAGAAAGCTCAGGTTCAAAACAAACAATGTGGGTTTGCAACCTTTTGAGGTTTCACTGTAGGTATCACGATAACCAGCCCTTTTACCCCTAACACCCAACAGCAAGAATTTGTTCACTGCCTCAAATCTCACAAAGAAAACAAAAATGTGAGCCCTAAATGCTCAACCACCAGCAAGAAAATAAAAACAACAGAGAACACATTCTTTGTACATCTCTCAGTTTTGACTGGTTGGGGTCCTGACTCATGAGTGTTGAAAGTTTGGGGTTGCCAAAACTGCTTTTGTTTGTCACTAATAATCACTCATCCCAAGGAACATGCGGCTTACTGCCTCATGCCAGGCCTCCAATGCTAGGGCCTGAGGTTCCTTGGTGAGACAGCCTCTCCCAGCTCCAAGACATGTTCTTCCGCATTATCGGAATATTTTAATTTTTTTAAGCATCAACTGTAAAACAAATAGGTCTTTCCCTTGACAGACATTATGATTTTTATTTTTTTTTTAAGATTAACTTTGTTAACCACAGAACTTTTGCAATGTTTCAAGACCACTGATAACTGACCAGGATGGAAAAGAACACAAGTACATGCAGTCTGCTGTTTGTTTGGTTTTAATTACTTTCTCTGCTATGGCTAGAGACTTCTGGAATTATCCTCTTGGTGGAAATAAAGTTAGGCAGTTGGGCTTTTCTATCAAAATACTTAGCTGAGTCATAAGGGTTGGGGAAAAAGTAACACAGAGTGAGTTTAGAGTTGTATCGAGTTGCCTGGTAAGCAAAGGTACATTCTTCAGAAGTGCCCAGGTAAATTGCATTTTCTAATGTGTTTTCATTCTCTACGCTCTCCCTGATAGAACAGTCTCAAATTAGTCATTTGGTTTTCTATATTTCCTCTTACAGGGAGATTCAGGCAGTCCACAAATAGTACCTGCCCCAGAGAAGACAATGCAGAGTCCTTCTACGGCAGATATTGTAGGAAGAAACTCCCATAAGAAAATACTCCAGTCCATTTTCTGCTTGGCAGTATCTCTGCACGAACAAGCAAGTCCAGTTCCAGCACTGACTACAGCTGATGTCCATTTCCTGCTCTCAGTTTCTTCCAGGAATATGGTAGTCTCAGAACTACTTCAAAACTGGTCCTTCAAGCAGGTCATATGGACAGAAATTTAGTGCAAATATCTTATGGGATTGAGCACTTAATCCAAAGGGCCAGATGCCCAGAGTGGGACTCAGCTCTATTAACATCGAACAACCACTATATAATCATCCCAATACAAGAAAGAAAAATTTTACAGTGAGTGTAGTCATTCATTTCAAGTTCCCTTTCAACCTGGACAATCCATGATTCTGTGATACATATCAACATTACATTACATTACATTACAACAACATTACATTAACCAGTAATCTGGACTCCTTCATAGTTTTAAGATGGTGAAAGGACTGAAAAATAAGTTTTATGAGGAGTGACTGAGGGAGTTGGGGCTGTTTAACTTGGAGAAAAGGAGGCTCAAGGGAGACCTTACCACTCTTGACAACCACCTGAAAGGAGGCTGTATGAAGGTGGGAGTCAGTCTCTTCTCCCAGGTAACAAGTGACAGGACAAGAGTAAATGGCCTCAAGTTGTGCCTGGAAAGGTTTAGATTGGATATGAGGATAAGTTTCTTCACCGGAAAGACGGTCAAGGATTGGAACAGGCTGCCCAGGGAAGTGGTGGATTCTCCGTCTCTGGAAGCACTCAAAAATGTGTGGGTCTGGCACTTAGTGACATGGTTTAGTGATGGACTTGACAGTACTGGATAATGTCTAGACTGTGATCTTAGAGGTCTTTTTCAACCTTAACAATTCTATGATTCTTTCTTTCTGTGACTGTTAAAGAAAATAGAGACATTTACTCTGTTTTCGAATGTCTACATGAAATGAGACAAATCATGCTCCAGAAGGAGGTTTTGTTTCCCCCCAGTCCTACAGGGAACTTACAGCAGCTGATTCCAACATAAGTGCAGTCCTCCAGCAAGGTGAATCACCTTATGGGCATACATTTTAAATAAATGACATTTCAGCTCTGATAAGGACTTTGCTTATGAAGCAGGAGTCTTGTATTACATTGCAGATTTTATGGCTGCGGTCTCAGCTATATCCCAAATCTCTGCTGCAGTTCCAGACTGGAGAGGGAAGGGATTCAGAATCTTATTAAGTTCTCTGGGGAGGCTAGTACCATTCTGCTCAAGCAATGTCTAAAGGGTGGGGACTCACAGGAGATCTTTAGATGACTGAGACACCTCTTGCTGTTCACATACTTGCTTCTTGGTAGAAACATTGCTCCCAGAAAGAATGCACTTGCTACTGTGCTTGTCGAGGGGAGTTTAAACCACCAAGGCACTTGCACTCCAAGAGCTGCTCGTCACTGCTACAGCAAAATTTGAATTTACAGTTCTAACCAAGCCTTGCTGCAGAATACCCTGTGAAAGTCAGAGTGAGCAATAGAAATAAGAGGAATGTTCTGACCGTAGCACTATAAATTGGCTTCTTCTCTGAAGACACGGAATGTCTTGGCCTCCCTTCTAGGCCTTCTTGTGCATTTTACACATCTCATTTAAGCTGCTTTGGAGAAAATGCATAAACACTTGTGTTATAGCTGCCAAAAGGGGGTCCCAGGCCCATTCCTGAAATTAAGTCTTAAATGCTTTGGAAAATGTCTTTCCACTTTAGCATACAGATCTTGGGCTGACTATTCATTGGCTGGAGCTTTATGCTGTCAGCCATGTCAAAAGGAATGGAGGGGAGATGTTATTAGAAAATAAAGATATCCAGCAGCACATCAGGTATTTCATCCTCTCAGCCCTTCAGAAGTTCACTGCAGAAGTTTGCAGTGGGCACACGACAGGACTCATGGCAGGTCCTCAGCCTGTCCATCAGCGGCCTCAAGCTGCCTTCACGCCTGAGGACAGGCAAACCAACAGAGGCAGTCAGCAGTGGGCTTTGGGCTGAGAGGTGCCTGCATTCCTCTAATGGGCTGATAAGACCATTTTCAGCATGAAGCAGTACGTGCTACTATATTGTCAAATACTGGTATTTATACAGAGGCCAAGGACATTGTCCTGCATGTCTCTGGGAAGTAAAATTAAGTGCTGTAAAATTAGTCCCTAACAGAAGAAATAGATTTTGTCTACATAAACACACTGCTTTTAAATTCTGATAGCAATTTTTTTGTCTCATAAAATAAATCTAATGACACCAATGTGTGTTTATTTCTGACTTTGAAACCTCAAAAAAGTCAATAACCCAGTAAGGAGTCCTAGCTATTATTTTCCTCTTGATTCTTACTCATTAGTGTATCAAAGTGGCAATTTTCCAAACATGCATTCATTTTGACAAATGCATTTTACTGACCCCTTTTACAGAGGCCAGATCTTGGAGGATATGTAGAAGTTTCTGTAGAAAATTACCTCGCTGTTAAGTAGTAAGGACGCCGGATGTTACCATCTCAGCCATCCATAAGTCATCTTGATTTGTCAGATGCATTGGCTTTTATAAAAGTGCGAGATAAGAACAGCCATGGGAATAACAAGCCTCGTCAGCTTCATTCTATGTTTCTAGCAACAGTCAATTGCAAAGGTGTCACCTTCCCATATGATTCTTGTACTTCCAAAAATCTTCCTTTATTTACATAATGCCGTCAGTCTTAAAAGATTTTCCAATAGCTATGAAGTCCAGTTTAAGTAATTGCCTAATTGGAAATTAGGACCAGGATTTTCAGCATTAAAATCCTTAGATAGCAGCCATCTGTGATGCCTACACAAATGCATCTCTCCAAGTAACTCAAAAGCTTTGTGAAACTGCAAACTTGAGAACACTGTTTATCTTCCTTCTCTCTCCATCTAAAAAATCCTGCCAAAAGCTGGGATTGGTGACACTGCACACATCCTCTAAAAGGCTAAAAGCTGTGGACTTACAAGATTTCAGTGACAGAGTCCACATCCTAGAGCTAGATATGCAGAACTCTGTTTATACCATGTACACATCTTCAGCTGGGCTTAAACCTGGGTATTTGCACATTCATAGCAATTCAGGTGTTCAGCTAAATGTGAGCTTATGCTTATAGCCAATTTGAGGAACAAGCAGACAGGCATAAGGTAGACAATGCCAAATTTGATGAAATAAGTAGTAAGCATGTCCATCTTTGAAAATCTGTTACTACTACTGAGCTTCACTAGGCCTGTAGTTTTACCTCTACCTGGACTTTTATTTCTGGTTTTGCAAAGTGTGATGCTTTCTTCTTTGGTTGCACACTGGCTGGAGGAGCACATACACAAGCTAAGAGATCCATGCCTTTCTCCAAGGACTTATTATCGAGCACTCACCTTACAGCAAAGTTGTCTGGTTTCATTTTTTGCATTACAACCCCGACATGTTCTGTTGCCTGTTTTTGCTGCTACTTAGAATTCCCCAGCTCCAACACCTCTTTGTTTTTCCAGTAATCTCTTCCTTTTCGCTGACCCATATACCCACAGTTCGGCAACTGAGCCATATTGGGTGCACCACTGGTGCCTGTGGGTAACCTCATTCACCTCTTGGCCAACTGCTCTTCTCACTCTCTTGCAACACTTATCAAATGGGAAAATCCCCTTTGCAGAAACCCACCTCTGTCATCTTCACAGCTGGGTAAATCTGCATTTTCTTTAACTCTAGCATTGAAATCACAAAACCATAAATTTCCTATAATCTGGAATTGCCACTCCTACTGCGGTGAGGAGAGAGGTGACAGGGTTTTAAAGCAAAGCAAAGATTTTTGAAAGTAAATTCAGTTATGAGCCAGGTTTTACCATAATTTCCAGAGCAAAGTTATTAAAAAGAGATGCAGAAAAAAGTAAAGAACTAAAAATGGGCTAATATCCTCTAAATGGTCCCTGGGATATTGCTGATGCTGAGTCTCTCTGACAGTGTTTTTGATCAAGTGAGAGTGGGAGACAGGTGGAAGGTGTGGAAGATCACTTAAGGCTGCTGAAAATAAAGATCCATCTATCTCACAGATACAGTTCACATTTAAGGACCTGATAGGAAAGATTTACTTCATAAAAGGTCAAAACCCACAACCTTACCTTCAGCATCCAGGGTTATATGTTCATCATTAATGTAAGAGACATAAACAATTGAAACTTCTTACCTACTAAGAGAATATATTTCCAAAATAAAAAGATCTGAGTATAGACAATTTTCTTAGAATTTAAAAGTCTTAATTTTGTGTCATTCTTTTTCTTAAAAGGCTGTTGAAATTTTCAGGGATTAGTACAAAGATTAAAGCTGAGCAAAAGAACTGGTATAAAACTATGTGTAAGCTAGAGAGGTACAGAAAAAGGGAGTAAAATAAAACAGCAATAAAAACTGGACCGGATGCACTCACTCGTCACTAGACATCTTACATGATTAATCACTTGTCCTCATTGTAACAACGAAGCCAGGAAATCCACAAAACCTCAGTATGTATGTAATAGTGCATTTCTAGCTAACAAATTACAGCTATCAAGCTACCGAGAGAAGCATGCACTACATTTACTATAATTTAACATACTGGCCTTGCCTGAAAACCTGGCAAGGTTTACTACCATGCAAGCCCATAGCATCAAAGTTCTGTATTTCTATGAGGGTGAAAATTCAAGCATTTAGCATTTACATGAGATTCAGCCAGAAAGACCATGACTGGGGCAATTTTCGCAAAGCAGTTCATCGTGAAGGTGCTTGAAATGGTCCAGTCCTACCAAAACATCCATCACTAACCATAAACACAGCAAACATTCTAAACAGGTTGTGGTGGTCTTACCTGGAGCCAAAGCACAAGCCTGGCTGCGTATTATGTCAAACCACTGACCAGCCCTGCTGCTGCTTGGAAAGTATGGCTGACATCCGATTGTGGGCCACCCCGTGAGGTTCACCAAACCACCAGCAGGAGAGTGGTTATGCTGCTTTCTTCAAAACATTTCTGTGGCTTTCTTGAGAGCACGGTATTTGTCAGGTGAGTAGCATAGCCAGGATTGTTTTATCTCCTTGTTGCCATTATATGTGCTTCAGTACCATCCCAGAGGCCTCTCTTCTTCTCAACTGTAAATAGAGTGTCTGAAGAACCCTTCTCTGGAGGGGCTGCAGGCATCAGAACCCATTTTAAGGCTAACAAGGAGCATTTTTAGTCTGAACTCTGGTACACCAAGAGGAAATACTCAATTATTTATGTAACTCTACTTAAAGTATTTTTTATTTCTTTCAAACATAACTCAAAGAATATTTTTACCTTTTAAGATGCAATTTTCAATCATGTCAATCCATGACCAATACTTTCTCAGTGGGAGAGGACTGCAATTCTGGAATGGCTACTTCAGGTCTTCTCAAGGGGTGGTTAATTAGCTGTTGAATTAGCTGTCTGCACCTAAATTAACACATGACCACCTAACATGCCTGTTAACATCCATCTGCCACATATCATACTCTGCCACTGAGCTCTTTCCCTGGAGCCTCATCAATCAAATTCAGCTTGGCAGGAGACTTCTTGTTCGTGTAGCGGAGAGAGGGAGACGATTCCCACCATCTCCCTGAGCAAAGGGCAGGAGGCGTCAGTCAGCTTCACAAAATCAGAACAAAGAGTAAGACAGAAGACCTATCCAAAAGATCTTCCAGAAGTCCCATGTCAGAGCTGAGCAGAGAATTCCCTTATATCAGGCAATCACAGTGTTACAATCATCATACATCTTAATGCAGTCTTTACTGTTGTGGCTTTTATTACAAAGTCATGCCCTTGAGAAAACAAAACAAAGAGGGATAATAGCATGTGGAATGTTAGATCCTTGCATTTCTAGTGATATCTTTGGGAATTCATAGACTTTTACATAGCCATGGCTTTGCTACTGCCTTGAAGATGAGTCATCATCTAGAACAGGGAGAGTTGCTTCATCCTTTTGACTCCCCACAGAAAGGTCAAAAAACCAGAGTCAGGTATTTAGAATGATAGGATGATTTAGGTTGGAAGGGACCTTAAAACTCATCCACTTTCAACCCCTCTGCCGTGGGCAGGAAAACGTTCCACTAGACCAGGTTGCTCAACTTGCCCTTGAACAATTCCAGGGATAGGGCATCCACAAATTCTCTGGGCAACCGGTTCCAGTGCCTCGCCACCCTCAGAGTGAAAAATTTCCTCTGAATATCTGATTAAATCTCTCCTCTTTCAGTTTAAAGCCATTCCCCTTTTTCCTATCGCTACATGCCCTCGTAAAAAGCTCCCTTCCCAGCTCTCTTGCAGCCGCCTTTAGGTACTGGAAGGGGCTGTATGGCCTCCCCAGAGCCTTCTCTTCTCCAGGCTGAACAGCCACAGCTCTCTCCGTCTGTCTTGACAGGAGAGATGCTCCAGTCATCTGATCAGGTTAGTGGCCTCTTCTGCACTTACTCCAGCAGGTCCATGTCCTCATGTTGGGGGTCCCAGAGCTGAACTTACAAAGTGATTACCTTACAAATTATTCTGTAGGATTTTTCTACATGCAACCAGTTTGGGACAGTCCCTGAGTGATTTCCAGATTTGCCTGAAAAGGCACACAGTTTTCAACCACTATTACAGGAAAGTATCTGAAATTGTAAAATATTAGTTTGATCATATTTGGGTGAGTAAAAAAAATGCTAACTATTATGGGATTTGGCAAATACAAGGAGCCATTGTGAATGTCCAAAACACAGGGAGTCATTGTGAATGTCCAAAACTCTTCACAAGAGCCCAGGATCATTGTTTCATTTTACAGACTGCCTCCTTCCAACAGATTTCACCTTCTTTGAGGATATCAAACTTTCTTCAGGGTCAACGAAGTGTTTGCAGCATAGGACTTGACGTTGGTAGACCTTTTAGGAACAGAGAGTAGTATCAAAACCAAGTCAGGGAAGCAAAATTCAGAAATTCCATGGAATAGGTGCCAAGGATGCCATGTGGGGTCAATGCAATCCACAACCCCTGCTGAAAGTTACTAGACTGAGAAGGTAGACTACTTAAAAAGTCCCACCCAGTACACTACAACCAAAAAGAAAGAAAATCTTTGCAACCTTTACTCCTCTCAACACCCCAAGACTGTAGAAACTGCCCATTTAAAAACAGATATGAATTCAGTACACAACTGTGTTTGAACATTTGACTTGCAAACAAAAGACAGTTTGAAGGAAACTAATTTCAGTTCAAATTAAGTGAGCTCCAGAGTCAAGACTGTGTTATGAACACAGTTCATTCTCTTTCGTTTTCTCCTTGTTAATTAGAGACAATTCCATGAGCTTTAGCTTTACTGCACTTCCAGTCTAATTACTGAAAAATGTTTACATTTTAAGAAAGAAAATTGAAAATGAACGATGGAAACAACCAAACTTCTCATTGCTGCCATGTATTCAGATTAATGGTTATTTCCCTAATTAATCTAAATCACTCATCCAGTGTAATTTGGATGGCAGGAGAAAGGATGACTTTTCTGTGTACTTAAATTTTTTAACAGTTGTGGCAAGCTAATACACAAGAAAAATAAAGTAAATCATATTTTAAACACGCAGACTACAAGATGGGCATATACCATAAGCAGTGTCATTCCAACACTTGAAGAAGACAAAAAATCTCACAAGATAATTTTAAACAAAAATTACCAAATTGTCTGAAACCATGTCTCTAGGAGCCTCTCAAAAGCACTTTGATCATACTGATGAGGACTCCTTGGGGAATTTCCAACACCCACCTCTTTATTTTCTCAAGCAGTCACAGGAAAAGAGGTTTTGTTGAAGATGCCAGCAAGTACTAGGCTTGTCAGGATGTTTCAGGCTTAACCCTTTGAAGACTCTGATTGCCCTGAAGATACAATATTCATATCATGGTTTTAGGAAGCAAATCAAGTTCTGAACCTCCTAAGCTAAAAGAATGAAAAATGTGTATGATCTGTTGCCACAGAAAGATTAGTTAAGCACCTCACAGTCCTGTAACTGTTAGCTCGGATGCTCTCCTATTCCCAGTGCCTTTTAACTCCAATGGATTTAGCTGTGAACTCTAACTCTCTGATGCATACTGCATAACATACTGTCCAGTTCAACAGGACACCTGAGTATTGCCATTTCTCTTTACATAGTTTCTCTGCTTTTACAACTTGGTTTCCACCAAGCCATATTCTAATTTCCTACAGAAACATCATGTGTCTCCTCTGAACTACAACTTCCAGCAGAAGCAGATGGTTCTTTGCTGTATTTCTGTCCATATTGCTAGCATTTTCGTAGCAACCTGTCTGATTTTGTGTGGTTAATCAATTCAGTTGCAGCATCTGTTCACAGCACAATACTATGGAGCAATAATATGAAAATGCGACCTTCTTAGGTCTTGACTATTTGCTATTAAAAGTTATTATCTGTCTAAATTGAGATCTGATGCAACTGGGTGAGACACTGGGATTTTGCCAGCTTTCCAAAGGACTGAGTTCTGCCCTGTGTCTGGAAGCCAACCAGCAGCACACTGCACATACAGCAGCACGAATTATGGAGTATGTTAGAGTTACATTATACAACAGTATCAGCTTAAAAGTTACTTTTAGATCAGCATAAAATCTAAGGGTTTTGCAAGCAGTAAATTGGGTTCCAAACCAAAGCAACCACAGATTACTTTCCTACAGGAGTGAAAAACTCAGCCAAAAGCAAGTTTAGCTCTTCTTCACTGCTTGATGATTTCTGGTAGGCAAGCCTTATTCCATAGCCTCACAGCTAAGACTCCCCTTGCTGGTTTTTAACCACTTCCACCAGCAAGAATGAGAAGGCCAGAAGTCACATCAGGACAACAGAGCAAGGTCAAAAGAGAAGCTGAAGACGACAGCTGCACTGCAAGATTTGACAAGGGACAGAAAAAAGGTAGAAACCAGCAACAGCCACAAGGAAAGTGTAGGAAGAGCCTCTGATTTAACTTAGAAGTTAAATGAGGTGGGGGTTGTACAAAATAAGATATTGGCATTAAGTGGGATACAGGGGCTAATAAGAGAAAGAAGTACCACATTATCATTTTTTTTTTCTCAATATTCATCTCATTCCTGGTTGAACCACTGGAATTTCAAAAAACTAAGTCAAATGAGTTGCACAAATGTTCTCTTTTGCCCTTTCTTAATTAAAACCAAACAAATCAATCCCAGCAAATGCACGCAAAGCTCCCTCATGGTCCTACAAGCAGCAGCAATTTTCAGAGGGATAAAGGCAATGCAGACTGTATGTTCTGACTACATAAAGGTCCTAATTTCAGTTTTTGCAATTTCTGTGGAAAGGTATTGTGTGGTCATGGACTAGATAGCCAGTACCCTGACCACAGACATGGCCTCATGCTTGTCACTGTCAGTTCCCTTGCCCCAAGCAGTCACACGCTTCATGGTTTGCCTCAACAGTGGTGGAAAGAGACAGCATTTGATTAATACGGTGCTCAATAACCAGTAAGGTCAGTGATCTGGGTACATTTCTGCAGCCTTGGCATGACTCACTTTCCGTAGCCACCTTCCAATTGGAGGCTCGGAGCAATAGCCAGCACGGAATTCAGTCACACCAGAAGCTCAGGCTAGGGACTGAGAGGAAGGTCTGACCAACAGCAGCAAGAGATGGAGTAGCACACATGTTGGGCGAAGACTACGGACTAGCTGGAGACTTAACTTTCAATTTAATACACCAAGGTTAAACAAAGTGCATGGATACTGTTCTGTGGTCGAATAAAGCCAGCCAGAACCAGACTGCTGAATGAAAGAAAAATAAAGTCCAAGGCAGGAAGAAAAAAGCTCAGATTTATCTTCCACATGAGTATCTTCTTTCCCTTTATGAAAATCTTTTCTTTGTTTCCAACTCACTACTTGTCTTTTTTTGGATGTACAGTATTTGAAGAGTAAGTTATTTACTTGCTTCAGTTAACATATATTTTCCATGTGATTGACCATGAGGCATTACCCAAACAAAAAATCTTTGAAACAGATATGGTAATAAAACAAAAGAATGCTCCTTTTGGAAGCAATCTGAAAATACTGAAGAAACTTCCTTTAATAAACCATTGCAAAAATAATCAAGGAGAGTTACTCACATATACTGGTTTTAAAGTAACTTCAGCAAAAATTTCCTAATCCTTGAAATGAAACCCAGCTGAGACTAGCAGATTCACAACTTATACATCAAAAGACACCAGGACAGCTATTTGCAACAGCAGTACTTCTAAATCTTAGAAATGGTACCTGTGCACATCATCTCTGCTCAGCACTCCTATTTTAGGGTACTTGGCAATATGCTGTTTGGTTGGTTTCACAAGATACCAGAACACTTGAGGATTGCAAAGAAGCCTGTGAAATGTCCTGTTTCATACATTTTCATTAGCAGCGTATTCTTGGATTTGTCCAGAAGACTAAAACCAAGTTCTAAGCTAATTTCCCAAATACTGGACAAAGTGCCAAAGTCCAACCTCAGTCCACATGGAAATATCAAGGCAACCTTACTAACCCAGCTTCCAGGCAAGATGAAGCTGACTGGTTCTTACATCCCCCTTGTGCTGTGAGTAGAGTCCGTGTGACACTTTACTGCATGTCAGTGGAACTGCGGGTTCACCTTTCAACCCAAAGACAGTAAAGCAGCGTCCTCACCCCTTGCAGGACTCCAATTTAATTCTGTAAGAAGTATGCCATCTACTGATGCCCTGTTTACTATACTCTTCCTCAAGTGCCTTCACACAGCCACTGACCAAGACCGGTCTTAGCTGTGTTTGCTGAAAAGAAAAATAATACTCCATCAATTTACAAGAAAAAACAGCACTCTCAAAGCCAGTGAAATGTGTTTTATTTTAAGCCACTGCTAAAACAAGGACAAATTTAGTGCAACCTGGAGTTCATAATCTGAAAACTGAATATAGTTAAATTACTAAAATGGCAAAACGTGTCACCATTATACAGTACAAGACCTTCATATTCATTGAGTACAGTTACATAAACATTTAGTTATTCAAACTGCTTTTGGTATACAATTGCATCACTAACTGGGCTGTGAATCACTGTAACACTGCACAAATAAGCAGCAGTTCCAGTAAATTTTAATAAATTTTAGTATTAAATACTATTCAGACATTAGAACAAAGGCCCTCTAAAACTACAACACCAGCTATACAACGGGAATGTACAAAGATGGTACAAAATAAAGTGACTACAGTGGCTGGGCTCTGTACCTGCCTCTTCAGAGCTCAAGTACAGTAAATGCTTGACAGTAGTGGCTCTTGCTGAAAGGCCAAAATTCTTACAATAAAAATCATTCCTGAATCTTGTATTTTTCTCTGCAAATCAACTGTCTAGAACTACACGGGTTTGCGCTGGTGTTTACTACTAACTGTGCTCCCCTCTCCAACAATACATCGCCCTTCATAGAAAAGGTCCCAGACAAAATTACATTAGAAAATGTAACATTGAAAATCTGATACCATTTTTGAGAGACCTAATTAGTCTCGGAATGTGGGTTGCTAGGTTTTGGTTGGCTTTTTTCTAAAAAGCTTACACAATCTTCTAAAACTCAAGAACAAAGATACTACAGAAATTGCATTCATGTACATCGTCTGAGCTGCCTTTTCACATCCTTGTTTTGAGACAGCAAATCTTCTTTAAATTTAGAATATGAGTTTGAGTTTTGTTTGGTTTTTATTTTAAGGCTTTATGCATATGTTGTATTATTTATGCACCCCGTTCTAAATGTTTAAACTAGTTTTAAATATGGCCACTACTAACTGTTGCTTTATAGAGGGACTATTTCTCAAAGTGCTTTTTCTACAGAATCTTAAAAACATCACACTTCCATTTTTTAGAACACTAAATGTATTTATGAAGTGTTTGGGTGATTTCTGAAACAATAACATCCTAGGATATATTTTCCTCAACATAAAAATTAAATTACCAGGGTTTCCCATACAGAAAAAATGCAAGATGAAACAAACTCTACCTTATTATGTTTGTTTATAATGCAGAGTTGTCTGCTTTAAAGTGACCAGAATGTGGCCCTTTATGTTTTTACAGTTTTCATTTACATTTCTGTATTTGTGGCCAGGAGTTTTAAACAAACTCAGTAGAAGTGTAATTTAAGACTTGCATTAGCAAAGAACAGCTTTCTCACTAATGTGGCAGACAGCACCAGTTAAATATAGTCAGAGTAAGGTTTTCAAAGATTATTAAAATTATTCAATTGTAGTAATTTTGCCAGGTTACTTTAATGGTTTCCTAATTTCATACAGAAGGAGAAAAGTCAAGTCATTCAGAACAAATTTAAAACAATTTGTGTAGAAAAATGGTTTGGTTTTTTACTTGTTTTCAGTAAAAATGAAGTATTTTATAACACTTTTCTCACAAAAATTTAGAAATTATGCTACTTTCCTCAGAGGGTAATAAAACTGTATCTTCCTTTATATAACACCAATCAAGTTACACAACATATTCGACCCAGTCTGAAAACAAGATTCTGTTTATAAAAATAATTTTCAGTGCAACAATTGTCTACTCAACTTTCTGAATAATTGTAAGCTTTGCGAATGGCACGATCTTCTGCCTTTCTCCACAAAAGTAAATGAAAAGAAAAAGCACCTCACCAACTTTATAAGATCCATCATTCTGAATAAATGAGTTTAAAAATGATTGTTCCTGTGGTGTTTTTTGTTGGTTGTGTTGTAGGTTTTTTTAAATGTACGGTTTTGTACATTTACAATACTGTCAATATCTTTCTCACTGTACAGAAACACTTTACTATACTGTACTGTATCCTCATGCCCTGAAATTCCACTTGGTGAGCAAAATTTAGTCGTGAGGCACTGCTTTTAGCATTTTATTTCCTTGACATTTCAATTTTATAGGTAAATTTGAACAAGTATATTATTGCTGTGTTAAGGGGGAGGTGTTACACCCAGAGAATTGTTTCAAATTTTTGTCTAAAACAATGTTGAAAATCAACCTTAAAAAAAAAAGGAAAAAAAGGAATATAGGGGTTGGGAGAGGAAAAAACATCCAGACAACTTTTGTACAATTCTTAAAAAATATTTGCTACTAGGCCCATGTTCCAAATACAGGAATTAAGATAACTTCCCCTGACAAGCTTTAGGCTCCAGAGAAAAATCACTCCTGATGCCTGGATTATATTACCTATAACAATACAAAAGACCTTGAAGTGGCTTGTGGTCCTTTTGTCACACACATCGATTTTTCAACCAGTGAAGTGATACATGAAGTGAGGAAATAAACTGAGCATAAGAGAATTTTGATTTAGTAGTAGAAGTTTGGACTAGGAGTTCACAGCAGTAAGATCTCATACACATACAGATAAACATATGTATCTCTGTGTATTCACACGTGTGAGCACATGTATGGGCATATACAAAAACATGAAAAATCTTTGGCTCTGTGAGAAAGCTGAATTTTGTGAGATCCAAGGCAGAAATCCAGATGACAAAAGAGGACTAAAACCAACCAGGTCTCTGCAAAAAGGCCAGTGGAATGCTTTCCTGAAACACAATGACACTGCAAGAACAGCGGTCTTGAGTTTACCAGTGTGACACTTCATAGCAATTCATGGGGTAGGGGAAATCAGAATTTTACATATGCCATTAAAGCTCGGGAACAGATTTGGAGACTATATCTCTCCTTGTTTGGGATCACAAAACTGTGCACCATATCAACAGTATAATTTTCTGTGAAAAAGCTATTAAGATTTTTTTGTTCATCCAAAACCAGTAACACTCTACGATTATTTGCCAAGTTTTAGGTGGCAACCTGGTAATCACCACCACATGCCTTTTTCTCTCAAAGGATATACAAAAAAACAAATCCCAAAAAACATTTTCAAACCACAGGATAAGTGAAGGTCCAGATTTCCCTTCAAACAGAAAGGCAAGTCAGCAGCATTGGTGAGAAACCTGACAAGATTGCTAAAAATATTCAATTAAAAGTGCCTTTAAAAAAAATTCAGTCAAGGTAGTTAACAAAAATGAAAAATCAATTTGCAAGAAATTTCCCCTTTACATTTTTATTAGCTTTCTTTGCTAAACACTTCTGTGCTTGCTGAGTAATAAAATTGTCTTTACTCATGAAAAGAAAATTCATATGTGGCTGCTTTGAAATAAAGAATTAAAACTATTCAAAAAGATGGCCAAAATCCTCAGAAATTTCTATCTTCTACTTTTAACACATCTGTGTGAGAGACTAATGTACAAATTCTTTGACATGGAACTAGTGTCATAGAAGTATCTGCATACAAAAAGCCTCGGTAAAAAAATTTAGCAATTTAAATCTGATTGGCAACTTTGCTGAAGAATTACATACGAAATAAAGCTCAACTTCTCACTCTGCCCTTCTACCAGAAGTTACCAGCTCTACAGGAGTCGATGAAAGGTAACATGCATTTGCACCTCAGCAATTTCAGAGCAGACTCTCCCATCTTCACATGAAGTTAAAACTGATGAAGGTGGCTATGAAGCCAGACTGTATTAAGGGGCTGCTCTGGCAGGTCGCAATTTTCTTCCTGGCAATGCCGCTCTTGGGCACATAACACCTGCCCAAGATGGATAATTTTTCCATTGTCTGCAGCAGGGTATTCCAGAGCAGATTCTCGCTGAAATCAGTGCTCTTAGTCCTGCTGTGAATATAGCACACATGGGAGTGGGAGAAAGAGCTATCCTGGCACAAGGGGAATCCTGAATATCATGTCTGAGACTGTCTCCTGTGGACTACCATCATAGACAAGGGTTGTTCATAAATATCTCAGTGGTATGAACACAGCAGTAAATACAAGTTATGCGTGGGTGGACAACACCGATTATGGACTGAATAAACATACCATGTGCACAGTATCACAAAGCACAGCACAGCTATTTTGACTTTCACCTCAAAGTCTTTCAATGCTGACTATTACTTAAACATTCACTAGCTGAATTTTACTTTACACATCTGTGTTCTTTCTATCTCCTTTCAGAAGAGGAATGAAGTGAAGAGTGTTGCATCTTTGGATTTTTCAGACATTTTCCAGAAGCCAACTGACCAAGGATTTACTTAGAGCTTGATCTCCATCAGATGCCTTCTCTATCATTTCACAATATTTCAGCACTGCTTGCAAGAGATCTCCAACTTTCCAATCTCTTTCTCTCAGTCTTCTGGAAAGCTAAAGGGGAGACAGGGGAACACAAACCAAAATATTTTGACTGGGACATCCTGATTAAGTTACAGAAGTTACTCTTGAAACATTAGGTCATAAGAGATCAGTTGTAATGAGTTAATCATTATTCCCACATCTATAAAAACAAAAACTTCCGCAAGAATCAAGCATTTTTCTTTAGGGCAGTCGTCACAAAACTTTCTTCTGGAGGGAGCACCATTTTCAAATTATGTGGTGCCACAGGTATGAGAGCTGTGGTTCATCAAGACTGCAGAAAACAGGAAATTCCGAACACAAGATTAAGACATTTGCCACCCCTCCCATGCCAATAATGCATGTATAAAAAGACAAAACTCTGTCTTAATAAAAGGATGTGGATTTTCCTTTCACAACATATAGTGTGGTTGGGGTGGCACAGACACTACCCTCAATGAAAACAGTGTCTTCAGAGTTGGGAAATTATAACATCTTGGGGAAGAGGAAAAGGTGATGATTAAGTTAAACTACCACTCAGGAGCAGAGATCACTGTAGCTGAAAACATTTCTTTTCCCCCAGGATCCAAACAAAAAAATCTTCCATTGCTGATGTGTCAAGCTGAGCTATACGTGTAAGAAAGCCTACCCTAAGAGAGAATGAATTTGACAGCTTTCCCAGGACTACAATAACCTAACAATTTTTAGTTTAAATAAATAAATAAACACCCACACAAACAAACTTTATTCTCTGTAGCTTTCTGGACACCTGTCAATGCTGCATTTCATAAACACAGTTGAGACACCTTACTTATTCTTTGGAGCTGTAAATTTTTCCTTTCTTTTATAGTCCCTACCAAGACATTCCATATATTAAGTTTAAAAAACATCACACACAGTGTTCAGAGAAATATTTTTCACAGCTACAAAATTAAAAATTCATATCGTTTCTACTATGAGACCTGACAGATTGCAATATAAAGTTCTATAAAAAAAATAAAAAGGAAGACAATCTTTCTCTGCTTCTTTACCTACCTGATGTTCCAGCTGCAGCAAGGCAGGTGATAGAACTGACAGAAAGAACATGGGCATAAAAACATGTATCAAACAATTAATTTCTTGAGAAAATCATTAACTTGAACCAGCAAAAAAAGTCCTCTCTAATCCTGAGCATAATTTATTCTGAACACTGGAAACTTTTCTCAATGGAAAAAGAAAAGACATATTTTCTATATAAGAAGAGACTGAAATCTGTAGCTATTTATGTGAATTTTAAAGCAGAGCACAGGAAGTAGGAGTTTTATAGACTACAGCATGCAATTTTGTAAATGATGTTTGTTGGTTTATAAAAGAATGGTCGTTTTTCTTTCCTCTGCCAGAGGAAAGTGTGGCTAATGTCCAAATACCTACTTCAGCAAATACAGTATAAAACTTCTGTCCAAAGAAGTTTTCCACCATGGTAAAACAAGAGAGCTGGCACCTAAATTTTAATTTTAGGTTTAATCTCACTGTTTCTTTAGATGACCAATCTGTTTCTTACTGTCAGACAAGTGACGTATTAGAGTTTACTCAAAATAGGAATCTTAAACAGCTAGGTAAGGTCTGATTAAAAATTGAATATATGTGATTTTTTAATCCAGGCACTGGCATATCCACACTGTCAGGCATCTCAAAGAAGTCAAGAACTATCTACTCTAATTTACTGGTTCCTTGTTATCCCTCCTAACAAATGTATTTTGTTTCATACACAGGTATTTAACCTCTTTCTGCCTTGCTGAGCATGACATGTACCCTTAAGTAAGAGTTCATACCCAGCTGCAGCAAGCAATACCCCGCCTGGTCCATGCTAGGAGTACTTCTGCCTTTTAGGCAGCCACATCCCATCGGTGGCTCGTTACCCGGCTGTGACCAGCTAACACAAGCCCTTCCTGCCTTCCAGAACTCACCACGCGCTTCTACAGGAAACAGCGGTTTCCGACGCGCTCTTAGGCGGGCCGGTACCCAGGAAGCCGAGGTAAGTCCCGGGGGTCCCAAGAGAGCCCCGAGCCCGCGGCTGCCCAGGGAGCAGGACGCCGGCCCTGGCTTCCTGCGGGCTGCAGCGCCCTCTGGAGGGGCCCGCTCAGCTTTACAAGCGACAGGCCGGGAGCGACTGTTTCCAGTTTGATTCGGTCTGGGTCAGAGATCATTCCAATTGCGAAGTGGGATGGAATGAAAAACAGGTAATCTTGCGCTGCCTCCGGGGAGGGAAACAAAATTTCAATTTATTTTAACATAACCGCACCTGGAGTACCAAAAATAATCTATAAAACTAAGTGAAACAATTAAGTACTGTAGCATCTTCAGGACTGCCTGACTACTGCCTGCCTGAAGGCCTTACCTTCAGGTGTCAACTCAGAATCAATTTATGACTGAAGTGTCAAGTAGAAAAATATTATCATTTTTTTAGGAGGGCACACATAACAGACACTGCTGTTTTCCAGAGTGCTCTTCTCGGTATGTCCTCTTATTAAGGTAACTGGACTCATGCTCAGATACGCAGCCAGCTAATAACATCTTTCCTGTGTGTCCCGGAGCATTGGCTCAAATCTCAGCACCACAACTTTGTAGTCTCTTAACTCAGAGCTGGCCAAAGAACGAGAGACCGACGGAAAAATTTTAAAAAGAGGTGCCTGCCATCTCTTTTCTGTCTTTCATATTATATTGCAATGTAAGATACATGTGTCTCAGATACACAGAAAATAAATTATTATTAACACTTGTGGGTCCTACCACTATCCTACCCAAGTATCTGAAACAAGCATGAAACAGATGAACAGATCTTTAAAAGAAGGCAAAAAACTTCATGAGGTCACAATGACTGTTAACCCCAACTAATTCACATCCAAAAACCTTCAGAGAATGCTCAGCCAAGCATGGAAAAACAGAAAAAAGTGATGTATTTTCTTCTTTCTGTTAAGGCACTTATAAACCGTAACAAAGAAGAAACATACGAATATAAGGACTAAAACCAACAATTTCAAATAGCACAGAAATGGAGAAAAGTATTCTCAAACTGCCTTCCAGTTTACAAAAGCACAAAGTCCACTCTGTCAGAACTAATGTACAACAAAACATATTCCTGAAATAATTCTACATCAAACATACCAAGCTCCAGAAAAGGAGCATAGGGCATATATTTCTATATGCCCAAAAAAACATTTCCAAACCTTCTGGGTTATGTCAAATAAGAATGCAAAACCTCCTACTGTCAAAATCAAATACACATTCTGCACAGTTACATAGGCAGAAAAACACCCCAACGTTATCATTCTCTTTGTGTGCTAGGAAGGGAGGAGCCTCTCCCAGGAAAATGCAGACCAGGTACGATCTGGACTGGCCTCTAGGCACCTTTCACATTCTTACCACAAGTCTCCGGTAACTAAGCACCGTAGGTGCACACATCCATCCAGCTCTGGGAGTCTGTTTTGTCATACCGACCTTTACCTCCCAGTAACTCCCCTCTTCTCCTGAAATGCTGATGTAAGCTTTGGAAAGCCCCAAGCTGAAGAGTCAGTATTAAATTTCAGAATTGAGAGCAAGCTTTTTCTTCTTTAATATGCTGGTAAATACGTTACGTCATTTTTGCCAAGATCTTAATCACTAAAATCATATTAGTGGCATCATGTTAACACTTTTTCACGTTACCAGGTTACAATATATAAATACTTTATAATTATCATTCCTATGAACCTCATCATTAGAGACAATGCCCATATACCTATTAAGTTAGCATTTCAATAGCCAGGTAATGTTAAAGTAATTTCTTGGTCGATTAAAAAAACATAGATTTAATGTAAGAAGTTCCAGCTTATCGTGTGTAGTTTGGTGTGCAGCCATGAAAGAATAGGTTTTATGGTTTTATAGGAATTATAAGTTTCTTTTATGTGTTTCTGATGGAAACACTCAGGACAGTATTCATACCAAAATACTGAACCTTCCCAAGAGACACAAACTGCTGAAGCACAGTTCTTTGAAAGCTTGACCAATAAAACAAAAGTAAAGGCACCTAACTCTCAATAAGATTGTCTTATCCTTCTTTTTAATAGCTTTGGGTTTAGTTGCTCACAGAATAAAGACATAATATTTACTTTGAAACTAAACTTTTTCTAACAAGAAAATGTGTCTTTGCTACCAAAAAAACAAAACAAAACAAAAAAAAACCCTAGGCAGAACGTGTTACGTTAGAAAAAAATTTGCATGACAAAGTTCTCGGAAAGATTCAATTTAGAGACAATTAAATACTAAGAAAAAAATGCTTGAAAAAAATATAATTTTCACCAAACAAAAATGATGTAATTGTATCCTTTTTGGAGTAAAACATCTGTAAGTGAAGAAGTGAAAGAATCAGCTTTGACGAATACTGGTTTATGTATGGTATATACATAGGCTAAACGGGCTGTTCCACTTTGGCCTCTCAGGATTTAAACAGTGATTTTTCCTCAGCAGTGAAAGCAAATGAAGTAAGAGCAGCTGGTATATCACAGCAAATGGAAGTCAAGGAAATCCTCCCCTGTTCCCACCACCCATCAAACCCAAGTACTTACAAAGACAAATTCCCTTGCAGCAGTGTCACGAAAGTGAAGATCAGACACCTCTGTTTCAGAAGCTGCCAGCCACTGGAGTGCTGCTCTGAGCTGCGGGTCCACTAGATTTGGTTCCAGATCAATATTCATTATTGATAAAGTCTTTCGGATTCGCTCCAAACCTAACATTAAATTTAAAATCGTCAAATCTATAGCTTCAAATTGTTTAAAAAAAAAATCTTAGTTCACTGTTTATAGACTGTATTATCTTAAAAAAACCTCAGTTTAATATATGGAGAAAATACAAAAGGAAAAAATAACATTGGTCTCAAGTGTTTCAGCACTTCCCCGTTAGGAAGTACTGTTTATCCCATTTACAACTGTGTGCAAACATAGCTGAGTATTAAAAGATACCTAAACTATAATGTATATTTCAAATGACAAGAAATTTAGCACAGACTTTCATAAACAGAACAGCAATGGCTCTCACATGGTCCATCAGTTCTTTCCGTTTCCAGCTGCTATTTTTTGCTATGCCTTCATCTAACTAATTTTTAAAAGGGTGTCTTTCTGAATTCTTTCCTGTACTGATCAGACTGCCTCTCGAACTTCCAAAATACAGTTCTGGTTTTACTGAGGCATATCCAGTTTTTCAACACTTCTTTTACAGCGTAAGTTCCAAAAATTTGTACAGTATTGGAAAAGCAGTTGTGTTAATAACACTTAGGAACTACAGTACTGTCAACTTCCGTTCCCGAGGTGAGTTTCTGCATCCAGCTACCACAGAGATCCTTTGTCACACTCCCAGAAACAACTAGGCACATACGTAGTGCTCTCCAAGTTGGAGTCACTACTTCCAGACTACTGAACTTGACTCTGGAAACATGAAATATATTTGCTACAAAAATATACATTCATGTTGAATTTACATCAATCTCACTACTCTTCTAATTAAGGTTATGAAAATTGAGGTAAGATACTCATTCCTACCTGGCAAAGTCAAGCAAGTTGAAACAGATACCCCCAGAAGTAAAAGGAAGAGAAAATTAACTAGCAAAACTGTCAAACAAAACTGTGATTTCAGTGGAGAACAGAGTATTTATCTAGGAACCCCAAAATTTAACTTCTTTATAAGAGAAAGAACAATTAAAAAAAAATTATGACAGTGAGTGGAAAGCATTGCAGTAACATTGCTGGGAAATTTTGGTACATTTTTTAGTCTTATAAAATAGATGTGCGTTTGATAATAAGGCTTTGAATCAAATTCTTTGGTGAACAAGGCGCATTCAGCTTAGAAAAAGCCAGACATTTCCAGGTATGACATGAACAGAACTTCCAAATGTACAAGACCAGGTACAAAGGTTTTTTACCTAGCACACTGTTTAAACAGTCCTACAATTACGTAACAGAAAGAGCCTTTTCAAAACAATAGTGAGAAGGTGAGGAACTTACACTGAAAAAATTTCACTAGAATATCCTTAATACAGTATAAAGCAGTCTGTTGCACTACAAACAGTAGGTGACACCTAAACCATGTAAAGAAAAAATCCAATCACTACCCTACTTGAGCAATTTGAGTATTTGAGATGCCAGAACTTTTTAAAGTTGAGACCAAAAGAAAGCAAAAACATATTGATAAAGTAGATGAAACCTACGGAGCGGAAAATATTTTAATTATAATTATTCTGAGGAAAAAATACTCAGTAATTTAGCTTTATTTTCTTATATCCTTACAGTCACATCTGATTTTAAAAAATTAAGAGACGTTAGTCACTTATATACATTTTCCAGGACCTTAGAAAGAGAGAAAAAAACCCAAACCAACCAAAAAACCCTAAATCCACACATCTTTCTGCTTACATTAAGACTACTTGAAGATGTGCAACGAGGCTGAATATCCTCTGTAAGGAAGTAGCAGAGGTTTTGGGAAACACTTACTTTATCTTCAGAATATACCCAACACAAAGAAGAGCTCTGTTACAACTTGTTCTAACATCAGCTCATCTTAAAACCATCTGTGTATTCATGTTTCCATTTCAGTTAACAACCTTTGGCAGATCAATCAGGCTGGAACCAGAGCACAGAGATCTTCTACAAACCACAAGGTTGTAACAAGATTCTGGATAGACCCTATGTTATACTTCACTAAGAAGAAAGAGAGAATAGCAAATGCATCGAATCCAAGATTTTTACTGTTTTTCATGACTCTCTCCCAAGATTAACATGTCCAGTTTGAGTAACTTCTTCAGCATGTTAAATGCAGCCATGCAGATGCATTGCCATGGCTCCTTAAAAAATATTTTTTAAAAAGTTAAGCTCTGCATATAAATTCACACTTTCAACAAGCTGATCAAAGTTCCCTACCTTATGTTAAAAAATTCATGTAAGCATCAGCACTTCCCAAAGGCTGCAAATTTCAGTGCATTAAGAGGATTATGTACGGCATTAATCTAAGAATACATTCTGACACTTGACTGACATTCATTATGATGAATAGAGATAATAGTTTTAACCTTGTTTTGCACACTATGAAGGCAAAGAATTAACAAAAAAATTAATGTACAGTCCACAGGACAAGGACAGGAGTATATGCCGGAACCGACATTACCTTCTACAGCATCCTTGGAATCTTCATCTTTATCTTCTGTTCCATCACTGTATTTTAATTAAGAAAACAAAAATATGAACACAATCCAATAGATGCACTAAATGTACTAAATTCTAAGACTGTAATGAAGGTTAAACAACAGGAAGATCATAAAAGAATTAAGGAGTGATCATGAAAAGCAGCTTTGCTTCTCACACCATTTCATGTTGTAAACGGACATCATCAACTTCACAAGATTTGCTCTTAGGAAAAGAAGGGAGAAGAGAGAAACAAGAGAAAGGTGTTAAAGGTGCTAGCTATTGATTTTAATAGTTTTGCTTCATATGTGAAAAGGTTGAGTCATCTTATGTCACAGATATAAAGAGCTATAGGTAAGCCATAAGTGGTCTATAAAATTACTAAGCAATTTTGAAAGTTTACATAAGCGAAAGGGAAAAAAAACAAGAAATCCTGTAGGAAGCAAGCTCTAGTCTGCATGAAAAAAGTGAATCTAAAGACTTGTAATACTGCAGGCAAGAACATGCAAAAAAGGGACGGTTTTGCAAGCAAAACACATTCATCAGTTTTGGCACAGAAAAATTTAATCATTCAGGGTGGATTAATTAATGAAAAAATCATATTGTGATTAAGTGAGAAAAGTGTGAATAATGTATCAGCATAAAAATGTACTGTATTTTTATTTTCAAAAATGATGATTTCATGCATTAATTATGAGGAACCCATCTGGTTTGTAGTTCTCAACTCAACCAACCTGTCTGATGTTGGAAAGGATAAATTCTCCTCATACATATCCCCTTCTAAACCAAGACTGCTCCAGCTACTGCTGTTACCATTACTGCCAGGAGAAGAAGAGAAGACAGCTGAACTAGAAAAGAACAATAGCTCAAACTAGAACCTTCATTTTCCTTACAACTCTTTTTGTCAAGACATTTAATGCAAGAGCCCTGAAACTTTCTAGACAGGTTTGCTGGAACAAACATGACTCTCAGTGCTATCCAGAGCAGCAATGTGCACAATAATTCAAAACTAGCAGGTTTCAGTACACAGGTGAAAGTATTAATTTGTACTCAATAATTTTCCAGATCTGTGCTAGCAGGCATTCTGTCCTCAGGTCTAAGCACATTGCTCGTTATTTATAGAAGGTCAACAATTTCAAAAGGATTACTCATAGGAATATGGACTACATCTGTATTATTCATATTATTAAGGAGCAGCTAAGAGTTAATAAAATGATGCATTGTGAAGACAACTTCACATATAAAATTCTTCCATCTCGCTCAAAAAAATCCAGTAACAATCTCCAACAGCCTGATAAGGAGGAATTCCTAGAGTAAATAATTTTTTTTTTAAATTTTGAATATTGTACTGCAAGTTGATCTTTTTAAAAAAAAGGTTCATAAATCTATGAAAACAATTTTGAAAAGATTACTTCACTCACAGTTCACAAAAATACTGCATTTATTCTATGACTACATTCAGCCCAATGCAAAGAACTGAAAAAACTGAGCATGTTCTTACACCCGTTAATTTCAGTCATTATAAATAGCACAGTTTGTTAAGCCTGTCAATATGTACAAGATTGAGCAACTCATATGATTCAATCTCTGCTCCCCAACTTCATACCTCCCCCAGAGCACGTCTGGAAGCCTTCCAAGAACAGGACTTTCAAATATCCAGCATCCTTCAAGAAATTAGACTATCTACTAGAGACGGCACGGGAAGCCACAGAGTAACTGCAGAGAACAACTGCTGCAAGAAGATGCTTTCTTCACCCAAGTTTTTTGTGACTGTTGAAGCTCTTTTCCACTCATACCACTCAAGGCAAAAAGCGAAACGGTGGAAGAAAACATTTCAAGAGACAGACACTGTACTCTTTCAAGTGTTTGCCAGTAACATTATCACCTATCAGTGTCCCTTGCTCTGCAGCATGCCTGCTTGGATCCTAGTTTCAAAACAGCGAACAGCAGGTTAGCAAACCTGCAATATAAGCACACCCAAATAACATGAAGTTTAAGAAGTTGCAAGTGCTTCATTCAGTACATTGTTGCTTATTTAGACTACATGTTCAAAGAAAATTCCAAAACTACATGTTCAAAGAAAATTCTGTAACTCTTGTTATGGAAACAAGAAAAATAAAAATTAAAGAGCAGAAGCTTCTGAAGAAACCAGCTTGCAGAGAATGCAAATCTGGTCTAAAAAACACTTCTCAAGCTACTGTGTGAGACTACCACACTCTATATGAAGTATTAAATTTGGCTTAAAATGGTTAAATTACAGGTATAAAAAATTTAATATAACCTATTGATATCAATACTTTGCACTCACACAGCCTTTTTCACTGAAAGTTACAGATGCAGAACATAAATAGAAGTAAAAGCTGCCCTAGTTCTCAGACTAAAGGATAAAGAATTTGCAATCTAACAGAGTAACCTCTGCACACTACTGTTCTAATTAGGTAAAAGACTTAATACACTTTACAGAGGTCAATCGTGGTCTGAAATAATCATATATATGAACCATATGATTACAATGAGGTATGAGAATGGGATGAGACCTTTTTGTAATTAACAGTCTCTAAATTAACAGCCAAATTAACAGTCTTTAAAATAAACTCTTGTAACCACAAAACAAGCAATAAACAAAGGCATTGTAATGCCTATGTAATGGTTCCTGCAGCTCTTCAACAAGAGCCAGCAGAAGAATAACAAGAAAAGCAAGAGGCTTGTGCTCTGACATATAACCCAACCTGGATGCTGGATGAAAAGCCTTTGTCTACGCCTATGCTTATACCTAGACATCAACTAGAGAGAAAGATTAAGACCTTTTTAATTCTAAATTTAAGTCGCTAGATTAAGGCATGAAAAGCAAAAGACACAAGCACTTCCCTGCATAACTACCTACCAAGTTCTCTAAATAACTTTCATCTTAATGGAGCTGCCCACAGGAAGCAGCGAATTAATTTCTTGTTTTACTTTGCTTGTGCATGGCTTTTGCTTCACCTGTTAAACTGTCTTTATCTCAACCCATGAGCGTTCTCACTTTTACTCTTCCCATTCTCTTCCCCATCCCACCCCGGGAGGAGTGACTGACTAGCTGGGTGGGGCTTTGTTCTCAGCTGGGGTTAAACCACAGCAGGGTGTTATTACTCAATCTGGTCTGGTTATGATCTCCCCCTGGCTATCTTTTTTTATACAAGGCAATAACCCCAGAACCTTCCTTCCACCTGATAAACCTCAGCAACACAAATGAACACAGGTGCTGTTACCAAGCCACAATTAGTTATGTAAAACCAGCTGATCAATTTGCACATGCCTGTTTCCTCCATCAACACCTTGCTTTCCAAATTATGCCTCCCCTTCTATAAGTAACATGTTAATGCAGGTCATTCCTCCTCTAATGAGCCACAGATTTCCTTCCAAGTTATATAAATTATCGTCTTTTCATTTACACCTGTTTTGGGACTGATAAACAAGTAACAAATACAACATCAGCACTACTGGTCCAGAAATTTTTTTATACTTTTTCCCATTACCAACTAACCTATATTTTACTGTGTATTTGTAACTGCCAATATTGCGAATGTTCTTCCTTATATTCGGATTTTCATCACCATTTTCACTTGTTCAAGAGATGATGTTTTATTAAAATAACTCTAAGTTAATGTATTCTTTTACAAAATTATTAAGTCGTATGAGTGATAAATTATAGCAGTGGTTTGATTAAATTATTTAGTTAAGCAAAACATGAAGAATATTACAGACATCTAACTGAGTAGTTTCCCATTGGTACAGAATAACCTCTTTGTGTATTACTTAAGCAAGCATGTCTCCCATACTTTCTTTAATCTCAGCAATGCTGGAAGTTCTAACAAAAGAAAAAATTTCTCTCCCCACTTCCTGCTATTATTCAACAGAAATGCTGAACTTTGTTATCTCAACCATAAAAAACTAAGTTTATTCATTCCTCATATATTCCTTATATAGAAGCTCAGGACACAACTCTCAATACAGTTCTCCCAGGAAACACGCAGAGACATTGCAGATTTTAGAATTCCCATTCTAATCTTTGTTAGTTATCAATCAGCCAGGGACAGTGCAGAGACAAGCTTTGTAGAAAAAGTTACTACCCTGAACAGGTAAATTCCAATATTGCACACCTGCGAGTCCATGGTTAGCAGTATATAAATACTCCACTAATGTCAGTTAGAGCAGCTTATAAATTCCAGTCCTCAAAAAGACAAAAATAGCTGTAAAAGCTCATCATGCAAATTAAGCTTTTACTTCTTTTCAAAAATAAATGAATTTATATAAAACATTTTCTCAGGGGTTAAGTTTTAATATTTTAGCGCACAACTTATAAACTGTATTCTCAAGCTGTATTTTACACAAGGTGGTTGTTTTTAAAATGCTTACACCTTTTGCTAATATTTAAATTTAATGTGTACAGTTTTATTTGATGTGATTTCCTGGCATCAAAGTCAATGCACACTCCACGTATTTTACAGAGTATGAACATTCACAGCCAACAACATTTTGTAAGAAAACAAAATCATAATATTACAGCCATTTTTAATTAAAAAGTCATTGTGTGTTGAAGACAAAAGTAATCTCTTCTCCTCCAAACCCTAGGAGAAATACACTTGACGACAAGTTATTTGATGTCAAGGTAACTATTTAACTATACTAACATCTTTATAATTACCTGTCACTTAGGTGAAGAAAACTGCTGCTCTCATCAGGATGTTCATCTTCAAAACTTAGATTGGACCAACTCCCAGTGCTATCATCACCAATACTAAGACTCATCTGCTGGCTAACAACAGATTCAACAGAGTGAAATCCTTCTCTTCCAACAGAGCTAAACAAAAATTTAAGACAAAAACATCACTGCATTTCATGCTGATGTGTGTTAGTTCATTCACAGCAATTTAGCACCATTCCAAAGACATTAAATTCCACTGGAAAAGAAAAGGTGGGGAATCTCTTAATTTGTGCCCTATTCTTAACACAAGAAATAGTGCAACCAAATGAATATGAAACATCAACAGGCTTAGGTCAGGGATTGCTATTTGGAATTCTTTCACTAGAAGTCAAAGACAGTGGCACAAAGAATTCTCTCATTTGGAGTATTATTTGCTATGAAGCACAGAAGGCACTGTAGCCCTGCAGACTGTGTATCAAGGTACACTTTTCCAGCAGAAGACTTACCATTTCTGAACTTCTTCACCCTAGGACAGCTTGGCTATTTTCCCCAGCCTGCCTTCAGTACAAGCAGCTAAGTGGTCTGCTACTATAGGCAGTGCGTAAGTATAAACTGATGTCTAAAATATTCGGATTCCATTTTTTAAAAAGAGCTTTCTGCAGAAAAACATTTGTTTTTCTCCTTCAAGAAAGTGTAGCAATGCATGACTTGTACAGAATTTTTCCCCTCAGGAAGGAAGTTTAATTTTTTTATCCAAAACTCAATCAAGCAACCATACCCCATAAAAGTTAATCTTTAGAAGACACTTTAAAAAATTAATTTAAAGAAGTTTGACCTCCTTATTATAAAAAAGAAGCACAAAAATTCCAAAATGAGAACATGCAGTTATGAACTAACTTTCATGTGCACACTGTGATTATCTATCTATCTATCTATATATATGAAGTGGTAGGAAGTTCAAGAAAAATGATCATCCTACTCCTACATAGCAAGCAGCCACAGTAACATTCACTATTTAAAAAGCCAACCTTAACCACATCATTCCTAACACTTTACTCCAGTGAGCATGAATTTGTACAAATATGCAGCTGAACTGGAACCCATCAGGGTAATACAAAAGGTAATTTTTCCCATTTTTATTTACAGTTATACCAGCACCAGTTCTCTACATCACACAAGGCAGTTTCTCAAGGAACATATGCATGTCATACTACACACTAGATGACAATATAAGAAACATTTATAAATTCTGTCACAGCAAAATTCTAATATCACCTCCTTGCCACCCTGCATTTTGCTGTTGGCATATTCTAACTAGAATTTTTAAATAAAGTGTCATCTTTGATACCGTAAGTATAGAAAAACATCACCACATGACTTTCTTTTTTTTGTCACACACTGAGTAAGGACTCAACCCTGTTGTGCAAAGACCAACAATATACTACTCAAGAGCACTTTTATGCTGTTAGTACGTATGTGTTTCATATCAAACCTTGAAAACTTGAGTTCAGTCCCACTGTGGCCTTTAGCCACTGAACATATAAAAATCAATTTTATTGTTCATCGTGATGCCCCTCTAAACACCAGAGAAAGAAACCAGTGTGAGGAATTCCCTTCANGAAACCAGTGTGAGGAATTCCCTTCAAAAAAAAAAAAAAAAAAGTAGAAATATAAGTATTACTTCAAAATTAAAAAAACAACATGGTAAGGACTGCTGTTGGACCTGAAAAGATTTCACTCAGATCACAGCACAGTCTGTTTTAGGAAACAGTTGTTTGCCACACATTTACTGTGGCAAGTATTTCCTATTTGTAGACCTATTAAAGGAAACAGAAACCTTTTGCTAAATACATAAGAATTTCAAAGTCAATTCCTTTGTTATTGTATTACTATTTTATAAGCTAACGTGGTTTAGTAAGTTGTTTTTTCTTAAGTAACAGGTAATTTTTCTTTTTTTTTTCTTCTAGTAGTAAAGACAGTATCGCAACACAGCCGTAATAAAAAATGGAGTCTTCATACTACAAAGGAATGGCTCATTTGGCCAGCATCAGATGTTGAAGAGGAAGGACGAACAGGGAACAAACCTGGATTCTGTCATGGCTCATAGATCAACAAAACGTGTAAGGACTAGTATTCACAACTGTAGGTAGTACTTTGAAGTTGAAACAATAAGTTCCACTTATTAGTCACCTACTGGACCATATGTGTGCTGATATACGTAGTATCCTTGGTTTCAAGCTCACATAGCTGGAAAGAAGCTTTTTTCCCTAGTTTTGAGTCATTTAAAAATAACCAGAAGGATAAAAAGAGAACATTCAGAACATAAAAGCGTATCTTTCTAAGAAAACGTATATTAAAATTCCTTCTGAGCACACATTTGTGTTAACAATCCTTTTTCTGGTACAAAATGCAACAAAATAAGAGAAAATTAATATTACCTTATGGTAACTGCCTGACCAATATTAGTCATAGCTGATGTCATTATTTCAGTAGTAAGGCTTTCAGCAAAACTGACTCCATCTTGTCCAATACCACTGTCAGCTGTCAGACTTGCGTAACTCAGCTCTCTTTCTGCTTTCTCTACGGCCGCAGTAGCCCCCTTGCCAGCAAACACTGTCCTCTGTTCTACATCAACGTGAATTTTGGGAATATCAAGCTGAAATGCTCTTGAATTTTGACAGGCACCACCCAATCCAGAATGAAGAAAATGCCTCACTGGAATGCAGGAGTCTTGCGCAGGTAGATGATGGGACATACTTTCTAAACGGTACCGCTGTTCCTTCATACTGCAGCATCTACAGACAGTTCCAGAAAAAGGAGACAGTTTCTCAGTATATAAGAGCTTATCCCCATTTTTTCTGTTTTCTGCCACATGGAGAACAGCTGACTCTAAACTCATTTCTAGAGTATCATCTGCGACTTTCCTAGCATATTGTTCTATAGCTTGAATTATGCCTTCACTGTAGCCATTTTCATTTATATTACCTGTACTATGATAGAGTTTATGATCTGGGGAGAAAGGAAGAAATGTCCTAGAAAACCTTGTTTTAATGAGATCCCCTGTGACTTCCTCAAACTCAGTCTTTTTATATAGACAGGAATCTGTTAGAGACTTTGGCAAACATGCTCCCGACATTTTCAGTTTCTTCCTGACATCACAGGTGATACTGTGAGCAAGGGATTCGGAAAAATGTAGCAACTCCGTACATTCCATTCTCTGTGCGCCTACACTCCTCTCAAACGTTTGGCCTTCACAGCGATGAATGCTGCTTTTCACTTGCTGTACGGCATCTTTACTCCCTGCTTTGATCAGCTCCAGTTTACCATCTACCTGTGCATTTTGCCCAGGAAATGTCTTTCTGCAGTATCTGAATTTGGTTTTTCTAGCAGCTTGCTGCAAGCCCGATTTGATAGACCTGTAAGCAAGTCTGCTGGCGTACTGATCCACTAACAGCTCAGCGTTACCGCCTTCTCTTTTCAGAACCCGGATAACGTGATCTGCGTATTCGTCAGTCACACTTTCACAGCTCGGGTACTTCGAAGTCAAACCTGTCGTGCCTGAACCTTGTGGTAAAGGAAGCACAGATGAATCTCTCTCCCCCGGCCACTGGTCCTGTACTGGGCCGCACCATTCTTTTGAACTACTATCTTTATCACCTTTTCTCAGATAGAAGCAATCCACCTGGCAGCTAACTCGCTTCAGCCTCAACAGCTTACAATGCCTTGATTTCACTACTTTCTTGGCCTCATTGATGACTTTTCCTGCCATATCACCTGCGTAATTCCACAAGGAACTGCATGTCTCTTCTGGGATATTTACAAATGCAGTATATCCACATCTTTTCTTTTGCATCCCTAACTGAGCCTGCCTACCGGCTTCTCTTTCATTTGTTTTACCACCTAAATGGGAAGCAGCCATTTCAGTCGCTACTGAAATTATGCGGCTAGCCAGGCAATCTGCATACTGAATTGTTTTTGCTGAATTTTCCTCTTTCTCAACAGGCGTTTCAGAATGATCTTCATCTTCACTACTTTCCACTTCTTCAGAAAGTGACCGCATGAGTTTCAGCATAAATTCCTCATTTTCCAAAGAGTCATGTTCAGTTTCAGACAAATCAGTAATGGATGGATTGTAAGGTGTAGAAGGTGGTGTTGCAGGCGCAAATTCCTTTGCTAATTCTCCCTTGAGTTTCTTGGACAGTTTTCTTAGGTTCCTTTCAGAACTACCTTGACATGGTACTAGAGGAGTTGGTGGGGGTGTATCGGGCATTAAACAGGTATTTCCATGTTTCAGGCTAGATTTTTCTTCCATCTGCAAAGCACCTTCACTGCCAAACATCTCTGAAGAAAAGCTATTTGCATGCAGAAAACAATCGGTCTGCCTGTTATTCAAAGCTCCTGCTGATTGTTTCTGGGTATCACTTTTTTTGGAAGGCTTGTTTAAGCATGTTATTGAACAGCTTCCCATGTCAGTACAGTCCTCTAGAACATGCCTAGCAGAAGTCACAGTGGAACAAGGCAGTGGTGATTTTGAAAAAAACTTGCTTCCCTTTTGCTCCTGCCAACAATCTTTAGATTCTAAAATGCACTGAACAGAATGAGTTGGAGTAAGAAATTTACATGGATTATTCAAAGGCAACTGTTGTTGTTCCACAATTATAGAAACATTACTTTTTTTCTCAGTCTCTTGCTTCTTTATCACACATTGTTCTTTTTGATTGGTATCTCTGTAAGTCTGTGAGCGTACATTACATGTTAAATTCTCACTGGTGTTGCATAACACAGTTTTACTTTCTTCCACAGATTCTTTTATGACATACTTGGCCAAATGATCTGCAAACATGGTCTTGGGGGAGTCTTCACCAGTACCTTGCACATAAGGTTTTTTATCTATTACATTTCTTGTTAAGAAATCTGAATACTCTTCTACTGCTTTTGTTACTCTACATGAGGTTATGGTTTCATAAGCTTCATTTACTATCATATCTACCATAGTTCCAGAGAAAGTATTGATGCCTTTTGACCCACTTGTTAATTCTGAATTATTGTTCATTCCAGATCTGTTATTTGTTAGTTTAGTATCATTCTGGTTACAAAAGTGTGATGGAGTACTTTCAGTACTTTGACTGTGATCCGAAGTTAGATAAATACTTCTGAAAGAAGCAACTTCCTCCTCTCTCTTTCTGCTTGTGAAAAATGGGTGAGTGGAGTCTTTGAATACTTTCATACTGTCATCAGCATTTGGAACAGTGGATACATTTGCTTTGTAAGCATCAGAGGAAACCTGTTGCTGACAAAGAGCTCTTCCAGCTAAGGGCACAGGTATTGAACTCACAACACCAGAGGTACAAAATAGAGCTTGCTGTACTGTATATTCCTTCTTGGAGTCTTGGATTGGCTTTAGTGCTACCCTATCATTAAAATTAGGAGAAACTGTGGAAGTCTGTGTTGACTCTAACATACTTTCTGCGCTTACGTATTTGATATTGTCCATGGAAACACTAATGGCTGCTTGTGTTGTGAAGGTCACATCAACCTGAGATAGTTCAATAAATGCCTCCTGAATGACAGATTCAGACAAATCTCGGGCATAGGATCTTACCACTTTGTTTTCATAATCAAATGATGAGGGCTGTGCAGTAGGTGTTGATGGATATGAAAACTGGCATACTTCCATGATTCCTTCAAACACAAGTTCTTCAGCAAGGTCTGCTGCAAACCGTGCAACGGTGTTGGTAAATATTTGTTTCTTTACCTGACGCAATTCTTTCAAAGCACCAGTTATAGCTTCACTCACCAAAAAGTTTGCTATGCCATTAATGGCACGCTCCTTCAGCGAGATTGCTCTACGTCTTCCAATCTCATAAAAAGCCATTTGAAAGACTGAAGAAGTCAACCTAGCAGCCAAATGGCAAAGTGCATTTGTGCATGAAGAAACACCTTTCTGGAGGTCTTTAAATGCACTGCCAAAACTTTTTTCAACCAATTCAGTTGCAAATTTTTGAATGCTATCTCTGATCATTAGTGACTTATGTTTAGATTTTGCTTGCTTCTCTGGTTCCTTACTAGTTTTCATTTTGAGATCTGCAGCTTGCCTCTTCTTCTCTTTCAAAGTAACCCTGTTGTGCTTTGAATCATTCTCTGCACACACTTGTTCTGATGAGGACTCAGAAAAAAAAACAGAACCCAGTATTTCAAATGAAACACTGTCAGCATATGCTGAGTAACTGTTATGAGCTGCATCACGGTGACTTTGACCTGTCCCATCTCCACCAAGATTAATTCGACACAAACATTCAGAAGAACCGCAGCTCCCTAGTGGGCTGAAGGCCGATGTTCTAATAGGGCTAAAGAAGCCTCCATTCTCTTCCCCTGATGTTTGAACCGGGCGAGGGGAATCCGGGACCTCAAAGATGCTGCTGTACGGTGATTCTGGCTTACGAGGAGTTGGTTTCTTTACATTGGCTGGGAGAGTGGGACGATCAAACTTGAATTTCTGAGGATTCATTGTAATGCTTGCAGAAGACAATTTTTCATGTGCAGCCCTCCTTTTCTGGGGAGGATTCCCTAGGATGGGATCCCTAATAAATTTACAAGAGCTTTCCAAGGCTTGTTCCAGCTCATCAAACTGATCAAAACTATCAAAAAACTCACTTACTTCTGAGTCTGAATCCTCTATACCATCTTTTACTACTGGAATTTTTGGCAGCTGAAGTTTTGCCTTCAAGCTTTTTTGATACCCTTCTTCATCTAAGAAGATGATGGGGCTTGGGCTGGAGCAGTCTGACTCAGAGGATTCAGCTGGAGAGGAAGAAAACAATGTTTTACGTAAAAAATTAACACCTTGATCAGAAGGATTATATGGCTTATAGAAACTCCTTTGTATCCAAGGATCAGAAATTGAGGTTGTAACTGAATTCTTTACTGAGGACAGCTCCTTAAGTCCGAAAATATCAATCAAAGTAGAAGATCTGGCAGATGACTTTCGATATGCAGAACCCACAAGAATCTTTGAGTCAACAGCTTCTAAACATTGAGCAGGGATGGTCTGTGAAGCAGCATCTCGATGGTTTTGAGAAGTAAAGCTGCATGTACCTGAACAAAAAAAAAAAAAAGGTAAAAAGAGATTGCTTCGAAACCAAGAATTTCCACAGAACTAGAGCAAACTGGACAGATTTTAATGGCAACTTCTGGGTTTATTATTGTTGCAAAATGCTGGCTCATCTTTCATGATTAAAGCAATCTTTCATTTTCTTTAAATCTTATTATACAAATCTAATCACTGACAAATTAATGTATTTTTTAGCACACAAAGTAGAACAAGATTTTATTTGATATCCATCTGACACTGAGATTAGAATCTTTGGTTTATGAGTTGGTAAGCTGTTGTGAAAAGAGAAAAAAATTAATTTTTCAATTGCATAATATCCCTTTACAAAGCACAATTAATGTAAGAACAATTTATTTACATTTACTTTCTTATTAAATCCCAACAGCCTAAATTTCAAATGCCAATTTCTACAAGTGTGCAAGAACTTACCAGCACTTAGTATCTTTGAAGGTTCATCTTCATCTAAGTGTTCGAAAGCAGTGACAAAATCATCCTCGATTGAAGAAACTGACTGATTGGTATCATCATCTTCTCCATGGGTTGTCTCTGTTTGATGTTTTTGTGAAGAGTTTATTTCCACTGCATATCTTATTCCTGCAGTATACTTGCTTAGCAAGGTAAATATATAATCAACTTTGATCCTTGGGAATGAAGGAGACAGTCTCATCACACAAAACACTTCAGGAAGCTGATTCTTGAAAAAGAGAGCAACAAGAAAACAAACACAGCAATCTTCAAGGGATTCCTTCAATGCATTTTTATGAAGAGTAAATAATTTTAAAATATTTTAAATACAAGAAAATGAATTCAACAGTTTGTGTAGAGTGATAGCTAGAATGATTTATTCGTTTTTGTAAGGTCTGCATCTGAATAAATTATTGCAGTAATGTAACACAACCATGATAACATGTACCCAAGAATCTATTAAAGAATGCATGTTAAAAATTTGTGGAGGAACACAGTATTTCAGAGCATGTTTACGCCATATATTTCAGTTTATAGGGTATCTGTTTCTCCGAGGTACCTTTAATCTTATATGCAGTGTTTGTAATTGGAAAGAATATAATTAGCATGGTAATAATGGGAACAATATAAAATAAAAATAATGGAAACTATATCATTAACAGCATTTATAATTTTTTTTTAAGAAAAGAGATCACTGAGTTTTATGAAGACCAGACATTCCCTTAATTTTGGGCACCTCTGCTTCAACAAAAAAAGGCTGCTGAAGATGAAAGCTATCCGAGCAGAGCAATGACAGGTAAGCTGACAAATGTCATATTCTTTCCAAATTGCAGTGAAAGGGACTATAGCCTAGCGGAAGCACAGGATCAGCACCACAATGAAATATTTGTTAAGTATTTTCTGTAAACAATACAGCACAGTTTCTTTTCATGAAACAACAGAAATATAATATTAATACTACTGTGGCTAAGATGGCCCAAAACCAAAAGCAAGACAGGACATAATAAGACTAAACTCTTTAGGAGGCAAAGTGTAATGCTTCTGACATGCGAGAAGACAGAAAAATTTTACCTGATGTTTCATGACATAAGGTTTTGTCAGGGTTTTCTTTATGTCTTTTAGAAATACAGCCTCATTTTCTTTTAGTTTGCGCAACTGGAGTGATTTCAGAACATCTGGAAGCTCTATGGAAACAGCTGACAACTCCTGATTTAAATTTAAATTAAAAAAAACATTGAGAATATAAAGTCAAAAAAACAGCATGCAAATGCAATGGGTTTGATCTCATACCTCCCCTAAATCCTAACAGCTGCTAATTCTGGTAAAGCTTTTCTTCCCTATTTCTTATTCTATCCCCCACTTACTCTCAAACTGTGATGTAAAGCTTGTGTAAACAAGATTTAATTCAGTCCATACTTGGAAGATGCCTAAAAGTCATAAAGCAGAATCTTCTAAGTGCTGAAAAGCAGCTGCACGTCCTACAAAATACCAACTAATGATGGCTCTCAATGGATCTCTACATGCTCCTTGTGTGCTTTATCCAATAAAGTGTTCTGACACTATCCAATAAAGTGTTCTAGCTCCCTATTACAAAAACATGAGCAAGGCACTTCTTTAACATGACCCTGGACAACCTTTAGATTTATCTAATACAGAAGAGGCCTATGAACGATTTACCATTTTTTTCCAACAGTCCAAACAATACCGATCCCTATGGTTCAAAGCAAATCTCCATAAACCTGTTCTGTCTAGCTTTCTCTAAATTTCATCTAACTCTAAATTATCAAACAGTTCTTATCCATATTTGAAAGAATGTCTAGCGTTATAATTTGATGAATTAGCAACATTGATCTAATGTGGAACACAAATGGATTCAGAGTTTCTGTTTTATATTTTACAACATCAGCAAACTATTACAAGCAATCTCTACTAAGATATAGGCAGAGTAGAAACATGGAATTTTACTGTGAATACGTATGGTATGAATTATATTGATACGTAAATTGCACAGGAAGACTAAATCCTTAACTTATGAAAATAGCACATCAAAACCCTCATAGTTTGCTACACTCCACCTTTTAAAATAATATTTCCTTGTCTAAATCTCCAGAATAACATCTTAAGGCATAACCATAATACTGACTCCTAAACCCCCACCAGCAATTCACAGCTAGAGGTCAAATCAGTAAAGTTTAGTTTCACACATACAACTGCACCATATTAATAAGCATGACTCAACTAAGAATAAGATAACAAACCAAAATACTGATACAAACAAGTTTTTAACAACAACAACAACAAAACCCAAACAAAAAAAAAGCACCCACAAGAAATACAACCAAGTGAGGCCCTTCCCATCCAAACATGCCCCCCAACCAATCATCCTCTCCCACTGCATTTAAGTTGTTCCAGACCATCCTAACACAAAGACTGACCCAGGTAACATTGTAAATACATATAAAACACTGATTATCATATTAAAGTAATTATTTTCAACCTTTCAATGACATTTGAAACTTAGGTTTTTAAATACTCAATATATATCTATTTTATTTCTTGAACACCAAATTTCCTTCATTTAAAAACTAGGTGCTACTGAAAAGAAATTTTTCAATATGGATAGATATATATTGTACCTGCAAGCCAGCAGTACCCATCTCTTCCGCAAAACCTATAAATGTAATCTGTAAAATAAATACATGAATATAGTCAAGGACAGTAAAGATTTTTTTGTTTGTTTCCTAAAGATATTTAAGAGTTAAAAATTCAGCACACTTTAACTTGAAGCTTCATTCTACTGCCACAAAAACTACACCTTAGGGTAGCACAGCTTGCTCAAACAATAGCACACAGTCATACATAACAAATGGTAATGCTATACTATTTGACTTGAGAAAGGTGAGATCAGACTGAAGAGCATATACAACATTTAAAACCCACTACATAGGAGTTGTTCTAGTGGCTGGTATATACAGAGCAACACATACAAGCCTCATTACATCTGTTAAAATAAAGACAATTTTGCAGAGATCAGTGCTCATCTGTCCTTGCTTCAGGCTGGGCACATATAAAACAGTTCCAGTCTGAAATCTGTCCATGCTGATAAACTGTTATACATTTGGATATACTGAATAAAGCATAATGCCAACACATTATGCAATTTACCATGTAAAATGATTAGCCTAAGGCCAAAACACAACAGATTACTTAAGCCACATGTTTGCATGCCATTGCCAAGTAAACAAACCCTAACACAAAAGAATTAAAATATTCAAACTACCAAAAGAAAAAAAGGGTCTTGTCAGGCTCAGGAACCTTAAGTATGCCAGAAATACCAGTTTTACCTCAGGTTTTTGTGCTCGTGGACAAGGGAGGTATTTTACCACATAGTGTCCCTCTTTTCTGTCTACAGATGTTTTGTACCATTCAACATGAACAGAGAGTCCGAGAGAGTCAGTCACTGCTCAAACTTTGTTTCAAATGTCAGATTTCCTTAGTTCTCATTTATTATTTCCCTAACAACAAATCAATTGGCCACCTGCATACTCAAAAAAAAAAAAACAACCTAAGACATTTATTTTCAAAACAAGAGTGTCAGCAAATAAACTTTGCTTCCATTTTGTAGACACGAAATAAAGCACAGAGACTAAATACTTCCAGTGATGTTTGAAATTCAGTTTTATATGACTTGGGTTCCATTTTTTCAGAGTACTATGCAATAAACTGAATTTTAAGCCATAACTCATGAATTTGCAGCAGCTACTCCACAGAACATCACTATGTTTATATTGCTATATTATTAACTGGTTCAGCTACCTGCCTGTATAAACAAAGAATCTCTGTAAGTACAAAGCTAGAAAAAAAAATGGCCAGAATTCTATTTTGAACTGTATTTGTGTTTTGAACAGGTTCTTTCAAAGTGTGACCAAAAAAGAAACCCCAAACTTTATTTTCAACTGAAATCATACTACGAAAAATTCTGTCTTCTTTATTTCAGGGGCTCTCACACTGGAAAAAAGATCTCATGCTTCCAGTAAGTATCTTCCTGCTCACATCCACTTATCCTTATGTCAGGTATGACAAGATCATAAAGGAAACAATGCTTCTCTGTAGCATTCCAAATAGCTCCAGACAAATTACACATCTGCAGCACCACATTCACTGTTAACTGTGAAACAAACCTGTTCGAGCAACATTACTTTTCAACTCCTACACCTCTTCAACTCCTACTCAATTCATCTGCACAATATCTGCAAGACACTCTTCAACTTCTACATTTTTTTATCTGTACAGTACCTACAATATCAACTGAATTCCTCCACAGAAAGGTCAAAATATCAAACAATTTAAACTACCTGGGAAAAAAAATAGTTCTCTAAAGAACATTTGAGACGCTCTAGAGTTTGTTGCTGCTTGAGTTTTTTTGGCAGTTTTGCTTCGGTTTTTTAATGGGTGTTTGTTTTTTGTCTTCTTACATGCCCCTTCCTCAAGATGATGATTCCAACCCTTCTCTTCTCCCATGGGATAACTCATTGTGCAAGAGAGGGCAATGAGCAGGAGTCATAGCTTCACACAAATGAAGGGCAATATTACACTGTGAGATCAGCAGACAGCTGTCAAAGAAACCACACCACTACTGAGTCTGTCTATTTTTGCCTCGATGACAAGGCTAATCTGGATCTCTTTATTGTGGTCAAACTCCAGTTTTCACTGAAAAAAAATTCACCTTTTTATACCTTGAACATGTCTGAAGCTTGTACATCAGATCAAAAGTTGTTGGGCAGTAGGCCAAGGAAATAAAAAGGTCATCAATAACACAAGTCTTTTCTTTAAACTAAAAATAATTGTATGAGACACTGTATTCGAAGGCTATCTTAAGCCATGGGTACAAAGGACGTGGTACAGGAAAACCTAAATTCTGGTTTTCTCAAGTCCAAGTTCTTCTAACATCATCCTCCATATAAATATATTTTCCTGTATTTTCATAAGAAAAAAATACCTGTTCTGTGACAATACTGACCTTCTAACATTTCAACCAGAGGGCTCTTAATTGCTTGATCTAATAAGGTAACTAAATATAGTCAGCTGTCTCTCTCCACAGGGACCATCACTGCAGGCATATAAAATTTGTTCCCAGCTATCTGTCAGGTACTTGCTACAAGACAAAAAACCTTCATAGATTCCAAAGCATGGTTTGCCTGATCAGATAAAGACAAGGTTTTGCTCACACCCCCACTGCATAGCTCTTCCTCCTTACGTTAATAACTTTCATCTTTCACGAACTCAGTTTCTTGCCTGCTCCCCAAATGTCTCACAACCCCTGACTGCATCCACTCAGTTACAAAACCTCTGGTGTTATCCAGGCAATCCTAACTCACCTCTGCTGGTCACACAATCTGCCTCTTGCTACTGCTTATGCAATTATCAGTCTCCCCTAACCATTTCCTCAGTTGTTTTTGCTTCAATTCTCTCTATGACGGCTCCTCTGCTTGACCTGTTCAGGTCATCCTCTCCTTCTCTAAGCTCCTTGTCAAACCTGTCAACTACTAATTAGAAGTCTGGTAAAACCCATAATACAAGTTACATGATATACACTGCTTTTATTTTTTTATTTTCCCTTTAGGGAAGTTGTTAACTTTCTAACTCAAACGGTTCTAGTAATTCCTCCTTACAGCTTGAGATTTACCTAGACAGTCCCATATTCTGTCAGGTCTACTTCTTTCCAGACCTCGTCCAGCTTTCAGCCCACCTGTAATCACATAAAACAAGTCTAGATCTGCAATTCTGAGGTTTCAGCTTTTATCTTCAGACCTGAATCAAAGTGTTCTGCTACTTAGTTAGGATACCATCCATACAACCTTGATCACAGCAGTGCTCCCAAATGCAGTACGCCCAAGTCATCTATTTACACATCTTGGTTTTCTAGTTTCACAAATCCTCTGAAGCACAGAAATGTCACCTTGAAATGTCACAGCCTTTTTAAGCCTTCAGTGACTGAATTCAAGAATGACAATAGGGGGCATAGATTTTAAGGCCAGTAACTTGCAGCATTGTTCCCATTTACTATCCTGCAGCTTTCCATACTGTTTCAAGAGAAATTGTTTTCTATCATAGCTACAAAATATATGTAAGTGGGAATATTATGGCAAACCTCAATAAAATTATCTTGTTCTTCCTGATTTAAGCATTCCTCTGCTGATACATTGCATAACTCTTTCCTGCTGTGTAGCAGTGACTTCATAGAGTGCAGGATACTTTCACCAAAACTCTGAAAAACAATGAAAAAAAAATTTAAGAAAAAAAAGCATTTTCAGTTTCAGACATATGGTCCATCCAGCTATTCTCTGCTCCCCACAAGTTTTGCTACTCTGATTATTATTTCAAATTATTTTGTACATAAATCACCAGGTTTGAAGTTTAAATTTACTTCAGGACATGAAGCTGAAGCAGGTAGATTATTTTCAAGCAATACTTTTATTCCAAAATAGTTTGACATTCTGTATTTAAAAAAACAAAAGGAAAGATGAGAACACACAGATTTGGAAAAAAAGAACAGATGAATCCAAGAAGAAATCCAAACCCCATCTATTCCTTGCACTGTAGCCTGTATATGGAACTTTTCCATCAGCTTTTCCTTAAATAGGATTTAAGGGAAAAAAAGCAATTTTAGCCAAGAAAAGTAATGGAAGTGGCTTCAAAAGTCAGAGGGGAAGAAAACAAACAAACAAAAATGCCGAAGAAAATCCACATACTCTTTCCCATTCCATGAAAAATATAAACCAACTGTAACTTAATCCCATGTAAATACTTCTTGTAACATTTCTTGTAATTACATTTATGGTGACATGCAAGCACCCAGGGATGGCTAAAAAAGGCTGAAGAATCCAAGACTTTCTCCCAGTGTAACAAAGCGTAGCAGAACAAAAGAATCAACATTATGAAGGCAAATAAGACTACAGAACAACAAAAACTGGTTCACTCAGCTTGTAAAAAAAGACAGTATCCTCCCAATTGTTTTAGGAAGTCAGCAATTTTTTCTTTTTTTAATTTAAAATTTTCATCTTCTCTAGCAAATTGTGAGGTTAAGAAGACAAATAGGAACATCATATGGTTAAAAAATATTAATCCAGTAATTATCCTCTATAAGACTGCCCTGTGTAAAATTGACATGAGAAATCAAGTGTGTCCAGCTTATGACAAAGTATTTCAAATTTGCCTAGCTTCTCAAACAATAGCAGAAGTGCTAGATAGCCAAATTTAGACAGAGAATGTTTTGCATTTCTGGTACTCCCAAAACAAAAACAATCCCTTTATAGTAAAAAGTGATCTTACATATTACAGTTAAACCTCAAAAAATATTTTATTTTTTCTCTGTATAAAAAGCAGTATCAGATACTACTATGTTGAAAGCCAAATTACTAGAGCAGGGCCAGTGTCACCATAGTTGTGGTCATGGCAACACAAAATTAGGGAAGCACTTCTAGAATGAACAGACAAAAGCAAAACAGAACTTCAGGATTTTTGAAATCGCCAAAATACATTTCAGAATGCTAGCCAACAAGGCTCAGACTGCCACACTGACAGCCAAGGTCAAGTGACACTAAAGAAGTCAAACCAGTAACTTTTATAGAAAAGTAACAGCTGAACTATTTTTTAAAGTATTTTAGGCAGTTATTGGGTCATTTGAAATAAATTAATGAAGCGTCCACCTAATTTCCACTTTTATCTATTCCCTCGTCCCCAAGTTTAGTTGCAATTTGCTTCCACTTTGTACTTTCCAAAGAATGCTGTCAGTGCCTTTCTATGATTCTCTAGATCTTCCAAATTTCCAGGAGGCTGCAATACCAATTACTGCTCAAAGTCTGTTCCCCAGTAATTCCTCCATTCATATTGTACAAAAGTAATTTGTGAAGCCAAACAAGCATGTTGAAATGTCTCATTTTCGGCTTCTACAATAATTTAATCAGTCGCAACATTCAAAATAGTAATTAGGGGAAAAAAAACATGACCTGCTAATTTTCTGCAAGCCAACAGTGCTCCAGTGTGAGAAGGGACCATTGTTATACTCTAGTTGGCTTTTCTAAAGCTACAAACTATTACACACTTTATTTATAAAACAAGTACCTTTCCCTAGTTTAATATCTGAAAGGCAGAATGAGTAACTAAGAACCAGAGCATGGTATGAGGAACTACTGTAGTGAAGGACAATTCAACATTCTGGAGAATATTAAGTTGAAGTGGGAGAAGAAGAAAGATGAAACAACTGGAAAAATCTCCCTAAGGTCTGGAAGGACCAGCATACAAGACTATATGCAAGTCTGGTAGCCCATAGTGGCTAACTATGCAACTGAAGAGATAAAATATCCACAGCTAAAATGAGGAGGAATGAAGTGACATGTTTTTCAGATCATAATAATGAATATTTAAAAACTCAGAATGTGAAAATAATAATGATATGGAAATTAACAGGCACATTACATACACAGAAGAAAAAATCCCATCTATCTGGACTTCGGTAGATCACTTAAATATATGAAGAGCTAACAAAATCAGATAAAGATAGAATTAACTAAAAGAGATGCTTTTGGAAATGAAGACTTTGCCTGGATGGAAATAATAAAGGAGGAGTTTTGAAAATAGTTGATATAGGTCAGTAAGCAACTTCTTCAAAATTTATCTTGAGACTGATGTCAAGCATCATCGTCATTCATAAATTTAACAAGGAAAAAAAGTAAATATGAGATGAAGACTCTTGATAATTTGAAGTAAGCAGGTGTCATCAGCTAAGAATAGCAAATCATACAGGAAGAACTTGCTCAGCACGATTGTTTTAAAAAACAACCATAAGAAACACAAAGTTATGTCCTTAAAAACTAAAAGCAAGCTTTAAAATTCAATTGCGAATTCACAAGCTCGGAAATAAAAGACCTTAATTGACTTCTTGATTGTGGCATAGCAATGAATGAATGGTCAATATGATACTACACTGAAAATAGCAAACATGCATCCTTTAGTGAAATAACTGACATCAGAGTCACTGAGAAGGACATCCTGTGTAATTGCACACACAGTATTATCCACATGTAAAAAGAAGATTAACTCACAACAAACACAGAAAGTAGGACTATGAAGGATAATCACTGGAATGCAGAGGCTTTCATACAGAAGCAGACTAAAACCTTAGTTTACACAGTTTCCAAAAACCAAGGCTAACAGAGGACAGATCACCAACTGCAAAAAATAGGAAGGGTGAACATCAGCAAAAGAAAAGAAATTATTTAAGCAGAAGAATAAGGATATCCATGAACAAACAGGTATAAATTTGCTGAGAGTAGCTTCAGCCTGAAATTCATTAGTCTTAGTTATTACAGCAGTGTGGTTCAAAAAGACAAAACCAGCTGTAGGTTTTGGGGGAGGTGTTTTAAAGCCCTCATTAACTGAGAGGCTATATTTAGTAATTTTTTTATATTCTTATCCTTATCAAAATTATGCTTGTGACAGCAGAGGACTGGACCCAATTTCAGATAAATTCTCCTCTCCAATAATGATGCAAGTTCTCTCACAATCCTGAACTAGGAGACGCAACTACAATAAAAGCAAGTTTCCAAGACTGTCTGCTCAGTTTAGGTAAGGATAAGAGGTCATCTTCAACAAAAGGATGCAATTTGTTTTTATAAGTAGTACAACTACTCCCAATGTACATCGACATATAGGCAAAAAACACCCAAGCAACCTACAAAGCTCTACTTGGTAGGCCTCTAGGACTTGGTATTCTTTCCTCACAGAAATTCTTGCAAGAAATCCTATTTCGTTCACAAGCACAGATTTCAAACTTACTAAGTTGTGCCAGGGGAAAACCACAAATACTGTCAAGGTACTCAGACGTCAACAGTGGAAATCCTTGTCACACTTCTAGCTCAACTGAGCAATTCAAAGATTTGCATTGTTCCAGCAAATTGAGAAGTCATTATCTATGAATCCATCACAGTACATTTGAGGAGGTATTTGGGCTCATGAAATGTTTTAAAAAACAACTGTTTTCTAGTATTTCAAACAACCTGTAAGATGCCACAATCTCTAGAGAAATGAAGTGCAGTGCTGGACAGTCATGCTTCCTCTGCTTTTAAGTAACAAAGCAGCTCTTCCTGATTTCATCTGCTGTAAGATTTAAAGGGACTGAATATTCTGAGGTAGTTTTGTAAAAATAGAAACTAAGGCTTTAAATATGCATACCATAACTGTGCACTGACTTTTAAGAGCTACTACTCCAATAACTCCTGTTAGCTATGAAGAAGTATTATGAAAAGGACAGGAATCAGACTGCGATGTTCTGTAAATCAACGGAAGGTGAAACACAGTGCAGTTCTAACCACCCTACTGCCTGGCTCTATGAAAATGAAAGTTCCACACCATAACCTAAATAGACACCTCACAGGTAAACATAAGGAGGAGGCAGTCACAGCTAAAAACAATGGAGTCTGGCTGGGGGAAAATGCAGAATTCTGCAAGAAGGACTGAATTCATGTTTCTAGAACCCCACACTCCAGAATGCTTATTAGCAATTCATGGAGCAGTTCACAGAGGTAGGATTTTAAGCAACTATTAGAATCAGTGAAGAATCACTGGTCACTGTCATTATTAGAAAGGTCTTTCTGTAACCCATAGGTCTAAAAATCCAGTGGGGCAGGGAAGGTGGTATTTGTTTTGTTTAGTAAATTGAAACAGAAAAACAAATAAAGGGCAGATTTTAAAAGTCCTTTAAAGTGAGTTTATGTTCAGGTTAAGGATGCAAAATTACTCGACTGTAGCTGAAGTTCTATTTGAGCTAGAGAGTTCTCATAAACCAATGAAATACAAGATTTTATACCATGTGTCTTAAAGTGAAAGATTATCACCCATAATTACAAACTGCTTAGTATATGGCAGTTAACATTCCATGACAGGACCTGGAAAAACTGACTGCCTGCCTGGCTGTCTCAGAACACTTTCCTCTGCCTTCAAACAGGACATATACCACAGACACTGTTTCTTTAAAACAACAAAATCTGTTTATGAAATAAAATAATGCAATTTTCATGTGATAGGATGTTTCCTTGCTCAGTTTCTCTTCTTACTGTTGCAGCAACTTGCAAATAAGGAAGTTATTAATAACCAAGAGAGATTTAGAAAATTACTCATCTGTGTTCAACTACCTAGAGAAATACAATTAGATACATAAATTTATTCCTTCAGGATAAACTGCAACTTTCATTTCACTACAAACTTATAGAAGTCGCAAGAAAATTTTAGGAACGGCATTTATGTTCTCCAAGTTAAAGTGAAAATTTAAAAGAATAAATAAACTTAATGTAATATTAGAAATCCCAACTAATATCCTTCGTAAGTACTGGATATATTTTCTTTTTCACGAAGGCACTTCCTAAATGTTCATGTAAACACAAGGATAAACCTGACAAGACACCAAGATCTAAAGATAAAGATATTACAAGTAAGCCCTAACACAGGCTTCACAGAATTCAATAAGACTATATAGTCATATTTTAATTTATTACATATAAATTAAAAAAAATCTGCTCTAAAATAAAAGCTATATTCCAATAAACAAGGCAAATTCTAGGAAATTAATACATCACAATTTTATTACATCACATTGAAAGACAAAAGCATGCACCCTTTCCTTAAATTATGCTGTCTCCCAGTTCAATTACGCTAAATATGCCAAAAAGCAAAGCAAAAGCAATTTCTTTGCCTCCTTGAAATGTCAGACAACCAAAATTAAAACATAGTAAAAAAATCCCCACACTCAAAAAATCCAAATAAACCAGTTCACTCGGTTCATTATTAGATCGAAAAGCTCTGAAATACTTTTTTTATTTAAATACAGATAATTACCTTTTCGACAGATATTCTTGATTTCATGCGATTGCCCTGAGCTCTGGCGTATGTGTCCATGATCTTACCAATCTTGGTACTTGATAAAAGACGTCAGCTAAAAAATGCCTACAAAAAAATTTATATTTGATTATTTTATGTTTATCCATTTAGTTCGCATCCACTTTGAAAATGCAAGCAGACAAAACAAGAACCAATAAAAACAATTAAAAAGCATTTTAAAACTGAGAAAGATTAAACAGCACCTCACCCATACGGACAGCTGCCTTTAAAAACGGACTGCCTTAATGACCTTCAAAACCAGGCATGAAGTGCAGAACACAGACACCTTGCAGTAGGTTTCATCGTTTTCCTTTAACTAGAATTTCAAAGCTGCATTGGGGGTGGGGAGGAACATTACATTAAATATTGTTTCACTGTCATTTATATTCTGGAAGGTTTTTCAGCGGGTTCCTATACAATAAAACGCACTGCAACCACACTTTAACAATCTCGGGAGGTAAATGTACAACTCACTCACCCAGCCAACTGGCCTAGTCATGTCTGTCACCCTGAGGTACTACGGGATAACATGGAGCATCACTCTTGTCCTCTGGTTCTGCTCCGGGCAGCACAATGTCTGCTGGCAAAACACAGCAGACCACATGCACTTACCAGCACTCTCAACCAAGCAGGTCACAAGACCTTCTGCTCAAGTCAGATGCCCTTATTTATCCTAAGTCTAATTCTAAAAACAAGAAGATAAAAAACAGCTATGAATGTATTTTTTTCAAGTTTCCCTCTTTAACCAGCAGCAATGGATTCAGTTTGTTTCATTCATCTTTGCATCCACCAAAACAGGCAATAAATACAGACTGTTAATAAAGACAGAAAGCATGTGCTGGGCTTTTAAGTTCTATGGAAGTTTTAATACTTCACCTTTTCCCATGGCCACACAATTTATTCAGGAAAAAGAACTCCTAGACTGTACAAAATAAACCAGGCAAGGAGCAAGAGCATGTAAAAATGACTGCAAAGATAAAGAAAATAAACACCACGACATCAGAGTATGGGTCTTCTTCACACAACTGACAAGCCTGGTTTTGTCAATCTCATCTCAAGCACATATTTAACGTTTATATGGGAAATAAATTTTTATATGGGTTTGGTCTTGAGTATAAGTCATTTAAATAAGAAGATCAGTAGTGTCATCAAGTAACTATTCTTCAACTTCTTCCACCCCAGCACCTCGGAGAGTAATACCTCTTCAAGAACACAATAGCAAGAGATTATTAGGTACATCTATTCACATTTCCCTTTGATTTCTGCTTTCCTTCACAAATATGAACTTGCTAGAATCTTAGAAAATAAGTTACACTTAGGCAAATAAACTGCAATGTTTTCATCTCTAGAGCACAGTTTCTCTCAATTGGATGTTTGAAGTTTGGACAATTAAGACAATTACATGAAGCCACCAGGCACATGTTCCACAGATTATATATATTATATATAAACATAATAAATACAAATAAAAAATTAATTTCACAGTAAATTATGGCTAGAAGACTAAACACAACAATGCTTCTGCTGAAACTCACGTGTTTAAAAGAAAAAATCCACAAAACAGTATCAGGCAATAAAAAGAAATCCCCTTCACGTGTCCCTACTGCTCTATCTTAAATGGCTAATCCACTAAAAATCCAAACCATATTGGAGAAATACTCTTAGACACTCCTTGTCTTTAGAAAAGCCATCTATAGAAAAAGTTGGGTTTTCACACAGGTTCTTCAGCTCTACATTTTTGGATGGATCCCTCCTTGCAGCAATTTTAACAAAGCCCAACATAGCACGCTATGGAGATGACCTTTTAACCCTGTTGGGTGCTGCAGTGTTTACTCAGGTAAGGTAGTTCACAGTTACACTGTAAACTGCCTTGAGGTTAAGTATTTTCCTATGCCATCTGCTACTAAACTCTGGAGACCTGGACATCAACCTGCAGCATCCCCTACTTACAAACAGACTTGTAAATCACAGTATGAAGACACTGAATAATACTGGACAGAAAGCATACAGGTTTATCAACATAACACCACAACATTTTGTCTTCTCTGCACCCTGTCTTTCAGTACTTGAATTATACAGGTTCTCCCCACCACCTACAGCATCTCTGCTCTCTGTCATGCATTTCAGAGAAATCTGAAGGGTTCCATTTGTCCAACAATGCAGCAAAACCTGAAAGTTTTCTTTTTAATATATAAAATTATTATCTATTTTCAGTACAATGGTCCAATCATCTGAGAAGTACGCAAACATTAAAACTAACTGAAAGGGAAGTCAAAGCACTGACAACAAAACAGCCTGGAAACAGTTCATTTATATAAATAAAACCTACCGTTTAAAATTGCTTTTACTTCTGGATATTGAATTTGACTATTAAATTTAACTTCCTCCTATTGTTAACTCAAAAAAGGGAATAAATGGCAGACGCATCAGATAGAAGAGGAACAGGACTTTCCTGTTACTGAATAACTATCGTCAGACACCCAAAAAAAAGGAAAAAATTGATCATGCAACTAATTAATGAACACCCACACCATCTTTATCTTTTTAGCAAGTTGGATCACCTTAAAGGCAGACAGCATGGGCAACATGCAAGAGGAGTTTGAAGACTCTGTGCTGCTAGGAAGCTACAACTTAGTTGACATTCCTGAAACTTAGAGGGAAAAATTCCACAGCTGGAGTGTGGCTGTGGACGGCTACAGGCTGTTAAGACAGGACATGCTAGGAAGGAGTGGCTGAATGTTGCCGTCTACAACAAGAAATGGATAGAGTGTGATGAGCTGTCTCTGAAGAGCAGCCATGAACAGGCTGAAAGCACACTGGCAAAAAAATGGAAACAAGATATCAAGAGAACCTTGTGGTTGAGACTGGGAAGCCTATTGAGGAAGCCTTTTTGCTCCAGCTACAGGAGGCATTGCTCTCTCAGGCTCTTGTCCTGCTGGGGGTCTTCAACCACCCCAAAACCTACTGAAAAAGTAGAACAGCAAGCTATTTCAGGAGAAGACTCCCAGAATGCATGGAGGATAGCTTCTTAAGACACATAATAGACAATCCTGACCAGAGGGGATACAACATTGCACCTGCTGGTCACCAACCTAAGTGAGCTAATCAGTGGCAACAAGATTGGTGAAAGCCTGGGCCATAGGAGTCACGCATTGGTGGTGTTTGCAGCCCTGACAGACATGGAATAGGCAAAAAGTAAGTCCAGGATCCTAAATTTTGGAATAGCACACTTCCGGCTGTTCAGGGAGCTAAATCCATAGGACGCCCAGAGAAACTGTCTTCAGAGACACGAGAGCAGGACAGAGGTGGCAGATCTTTAAGGATGCTTTCCATAAAGCACAAAAGCTACCAATCCCTGGGTGTAAGAAATCAGGAAAGGAAGGCAAGAGACTGGCACTGCTGAGTTGAGACCAAACTAAGAGCAGCTGAGGTCAAACTAAAGGGCAAGTAGGAGATGAACAGGCAGCAGAAGCAGGAACAGGTATTCTGGAAGAGTATAAGGACGCTACCCAGTTTTGCAGGGATGAAGTCAGGAGGCCAAGGCGAAGCTGAAGATGAACTTGGCAAGGGATGCAAAGAATAAGACGGGCTTCTACAGGTATCTCAGAGAAATGGTAGGTCAAAGAAAATGCACTCCCACTGATGGACGATTGACAAACCAGTAAAAACAGATGGGATGGCTGAGGTACTCAACAACTTTTTTGCCTCAGTCTTCATTGGCAACCTTTCTTCTCGCACCCCTCCAGAGGATGGACTGGGGAAGCAACGAGAAGATCAGGTTTGCGACCACCTGAGGAACCTGAATGTACATAAGTCTATAGGACCTGTCAAGATGCATCCCAGAGTCCTGAGAGAACTGGCTGACGTAGTTATCAAGTCACTCCATCATATCTGAAAAGTCATGGCAATCAGGTGACTGGGAAATGAGAAACATTGTACCCACCTTAACAAAGGGTAGAAAGGCAGATCCTGGGAACTACTGACCTTTCTCTCTCACCTCTGTGGCTGAGATCATGGAATAGATGCTCCTAGAAGCTGTGCTAAGACACATGGAGACATGGATTCGGGACAGCCAACACAGTGTCACCAAGGCAAATCCTGCCTGACCAGCCCAGTGGCCTTCTATGATGGGGTGACTGCATCAGTGGACAAGGAAAGAGCTACAGATGTCATCTACCTGGACATCTGTAAGGCTTTCAACACGATCCCTCAAAACATCCTTTTCTCCAAATTGGAGAGATACAGATTTGATGGGTTCAGTGGATAAGGAGCTGGTTGGATGGACTCATACAGAAGGGAGTGGTCAACAGCTCAATGTCCAGACGGACACTGGTGAAAAGTGGTGTCCCTCAGCAGTTTGCAGTGGGACCAGTGTTATTTAGGATCTTCATTAATTCCATAGACCAAGTGAATCAAGCGCACCCTCAGCAAACCTGCAGACGACACCAAGCTGAATGGTGTGGTTGCCATGCCTGAGGGATGTGATACTATCCAGAAGGACCTGGATAAGCTCAAGGAGTGGACCCATACGAAGCTCATGAGGTTCAACAAGACCACGCACAAGCTCCTGCACATGGGCTGGGAAAATTCCCAGTGTCAATATAAGCTATAGAATGAACTGATTAAGAGCAGCCCTGAGAAGAATGACTTGGGGGTGGTGGTGGACAAGAAGGTGGACATGACCTAGCAACGTGCGACTGCAACCCAAAAAGCCAGCCATGTCCTGGGCTGCATCAAAAGCAGCGTAGCCAGCAGGATGATTCTCTGCTCTGGTGAGACCCCACCTGCAGCGCTGCATCCAGCTCTGGGGTCCTCAGCACAGGAAAGACATGGACAAAGGAGGGTCACAAAAACCATCAGAGGGACGGAGCACCTCTGCTATATAAAGACAGGCTGGGAGAGTGGGAGTTGTTCAGCCTGGAGAAGGCTCTGGGAAGACCTTACAGAAGCCTTTCAATATTTAAATGGGGCTTATAAGAATGACAGGGACAAACCCTTTAGCAGTGCCTGTTGCAATAGAACAAGGAGGAATGGCACTAAACTAGAAGAGAGTGGTTTAGGTTAGATACGAGAAATCTTCTACAATGAGGGTGGTGAGACACTGGCACAGGCTGTCCGGAGGTTGTAGGTGCCCCATCCCTGGAAGCATTCAAGGTCCGGCTGGACAGAGCTCTGAGCAACCTGATCTAGTTGTAGATGTCCCTGCTCACTGCAGGGTAATTGGACTAGATGGCCTTTAAAGGTCCCTTCTAGCCCAACGAACTCTATAAATTTATAAACTCATTTTTCCAGTGATTTGCTGAGGAACACTCTTCTCATCAGAACATGTAATAAGCATTTAGCTAGCTTTTCTATATACATGTATCCTTGTTTGAATATATGTAAGGAGCAAAATTAAATAATCAGCTTAAGGGAATCCAACAGGAAATTTGCCATGGATTTAATCTCTTTGTGTAAGTCTATCCCATGCCTAAATTTACTTTAAGTCAGTGTGTATTGACAAACCTCAGCTGGCAGAAAAGAAACTTTATCTTTTTTTCTGTAAATGTGCTGAGTCAATCTCTTCAATTGCTATAGGGGCGTATGTGGACATGCGTACACCTATGTTAAACATATACAGGTTATGACAAATTTGAACTTTGCAGGCAATAAATTTAAAATATATGTAATATGTCCCTATTAAAATTAAATTTCAAATAAAATATTCTAGGCAATGACAATAGTATATCTATATTATGTTTCAAAAAGGAGATTTTTTAGTAGTACTAGAGCAAAAATAGACATCTTTCTTTTAAAGAAAAAGTACTTCTTTTTTGTCTTCAGCACCGGACCTGAATCAGCGTAGAGAACTCTGATGATGATTTGCAAAAGCCAGGCTTAATGGAACACTGAGCTTTGATGATTCATGCCAAATATGAAATGTAAAAATACCTTAAGAACAACACTCTTTTAGAATCATAAAATCATCAAGGTTGGAAGAGGCCTACAAGATTATCTAGTCCAACGATCCATTTTCTCTGGTCCTCTCACCGCAGGCACGGCAGAAGAGACTGGCCCCCACCTCACTACATGCTCCTTTCAGGTGGTGATAGAGAGTGATGAGGTCTCCCCTGAGCCTCCTCCAGGCTAAACACCCTCAGCTCCCTCAGCGACTCCTTATGTGTTCTACATCTTTCACGAGCCCTGTTGCCCTTCTTAGACATGCTTCAGGGCCTCAATGTCATTTTGGAAGGGGCCCAAAACCGGACACAGGATTTGAGGTGTGACCTCACCAGTGCCGAGTACGGGGTGACAATCCCTGCCCTGGTCCTGCTGGCCACACAATTGCTGATACAGGCCAGGATGCCATTGGCCTTCTCAGCCACCTGGCTCATGTTCAGCCACTGTCAGCCAGACCCTTCGAGTCCCTTTCTACTGAACAGCTTTACAGCCACTATTCCCCCAGCCCTAGCAGCATGGAGTGGGGTTGTTGTGACTCAAGTGCAAGACCTGGCACCTGGCCTTGTTGAACCTCATACCACTGGCCTCAGCCCATTGATCCAGCCTGTCCAGGTCACCATGTAGAGCCCTCCTACTCTAAATCAGATCAACACGCCCATCCAACTCGGTGCTGTCAGCAAATTTACTGAGGGTGCACTCATGTCTAGATCATCAGTAAAGATGTTAAACAGGACTTACCCTAGAACTGACCCCTGGGGAAATCACTAGTGACCAGCCTCCAGCAGGGTTTAGCTCCATTCACCACCACTCTCTGGGCCCAGCCATCCAGCCTGTTTTTTATCCACTGAAGAGTACTCCCATCCAGGCTGTGAGCAGCCAGTTTTTCTAGGAGGATGCTGTGAGAGATGGTGTCAAACACTTTACTGAAGTCAAGACAGACACCATCCACAGCCCTTCCCTCATCTACTAAGCGTGTCACTTTGTCATACAAAGAGATCAGATTCGTCAAACAGAACCTTCCTTTCGTAAATCCATATTGGTCGGGCTTCATTCCCTGGTTGTTCTGCATGTGTATTTATAACCTTACCAAATAATTGCTATTGGAAACCAAATTAAGCGAGTCTACACTGACAAGCAGGCAGATATCCTCTATCTTTCATTTCTAATGATTTATCAGTTTCACTGATCAGGTCGGCAGTCTTGAAAAAGTCCAGTTATGAAACACAAGTTGTCTTAACCACAGCCAGACCCACAGGAGCAAAATTATCAGAAGTGACTGAAATACATCATTTATGGCGAGCATTAATGACAGGCTGGGTCCTCTTTTCCTTGTTTGGTTTTTATTCTCTTACATTGTTATTTCTGTCATATAGAAGCAGCAACTTTAAAAGAATCCTTCATTTTCTTTTCCTAGATCATCCCTAGAAAGTCATCACCCACAGCTTCCCCCCAGTCTCAGCTCTCGATTCTCAAACACTTTCTGGGAAAAATATGTTACTTGATGTACTAGGGATATCCATTAGTCTAGATTTTGTGGCTTATACAATTAAGTTTCTGTACTTCATTCTGTTGTGTCTTTTGTACATAACAGAACTATACCAAGCAAGGTGGGGCTATTATTTTCTAAGCTGCAGCATTTTCTCAAGCAAACTTCTTCCCCCCTAGTGAAAATTTCACCTTGTTTAGTTCTCAAGGATTAATTAAATATAGGTGATATGTATCACTAAAGTCTAACTGTACGATTCTGAAATAATCTCACAAACATGAAGCAATGTAAGACTCTTCCCAAGTGTAGTGTGGATAAATTTCGAGCATTGTTACCATTTATTTCAGTATCACTGATCTTTTCCAGATACAATGTAAGTGGGATTTTTTCCTCCCTATCTCACCCTGCCAATACATCAGAGATTCAATGAGAAGGCTATATCTCTAAATGCAGTTCGGATCTACAGGTCACCCTTTTTTTTTCCTTTTGCATATTGGATATTTTTTTTTTTTTAAAACCAGAGAAAAGTACTTCAGTTTTAACAAGAAAGCCAAAGAAAGCCCCTCAAAAGAGCTAAGAAAGCAAAGGAGGAACGCTCCTTGTTCCTCCTCCCTTGAGGGAGAAAAGGAACTGGGGGGAGGACGTGCGGCAGGAGGGAGGGAGGGCAAGCAGACACTTTCACAGCGAAATGTTGAGAACAGGCTGAACTTCCTTAACCCGTGCGCACCGACCACAACCCAAACAACGCAGGAGGGAACGTAAACTCACGGAGCCTCCGTGCACAGACCACGACAGCACCCGCACGAGTCAGTCAGTCCCCAGCCGAGACTGCGGACGGGCAGACCTGGCCCACGGGGACACCGGGGGGACCTGCGATCGCGAACCCCGCACGCCCCGCGGGTCCTGGGGCCGAAGCGCTGCGCTACCCCCTCCCCACCTCGTGTCACCCCCGCGCTGCGGTCCAGGGGGCCCCGGCCCCCCCAGGTAACCGGTGGGGCCCGCGCGGGCTGCGCTGCCCCGAGGGAACCTTCCCTGGGAAGGGCGGCGGAGGATGCGCTTCCCCGCGCCTCCCCGGGAGCCCCTGGGCCACCTGTGGCAGCGAGCCCCAACTGACAGGCCGGCGGCGGCGCCCCGCCCTGCGCCCGAGCTCCCCAGCAGGGCGGCCCGCGGGGGAGCGGCCGGAGGCGGTGGGAAGAAGAGCGGGCGTTCCGTACCTGTGGCTTATGGCGCCGCCTCCTCCGCCTCCGCCTCAGCGCCCGCCGCCCGCAGCCATGGCCCCGCAGCGGAGCGGCCCCGGAGCGCCCGACTGGACCCGCCGCCCCCGGCCCAGCCCCAGCCCC
>VWPU01008347.1:86060-140188 GCA_013398955.1 Callaeas wilsoni | reverse complement strand
TATATTGCCATTTCAGCTCTCCATATCTCTGATCAACTGAGCAATTTGAATTAAAATTATTTTAAAATTGAAGTGGATACAGTGGTTTATTCCTGTTATTATGATTCAAAGATTTCCTTGTACTGAAAGGCAGCAAGGCTGGTGAGGGCTCTAGAACACAAGTCCTGTGAGGAGCAGCTGAGAGAGATGGGGTTGTTTAGCCTGGAGAAGATGAGACTGAGGGGAGATCTTACCCCTCTCTACAACTGCCTGAAAGAAGGGTGTAGCCAGGTGGGGGCCAGTCCCTTCTCCCAGGCAGCCAGTGACAGGAGGACACAGTCTTAAACTGCTCCAGGAGAGGTGTAGGTTGGACATGAGGAAGAATTTCTTCACAGAAGGAGTGACTGGGCCTTGGAATGGGCTGCCCAAGGAGGTGGTGGAGTCGCTGTCCCTGAAGGCGTTTAAGGAAAGACTGGATGTGGCAGTCAGTGCAGTGGTCTAGCTGACAATGTGGTGTTCAGTCATAGGGTTGGACTTGATGATCTGAGAGGTTGTTTCCAGCCTAGCTGATTCTGTGAAAGTAGAGTCATTTTGGCTGTAGGAACTATTGATTTAATGTCCTTTGAAATAATTAAAAAGAAATCACATTTTCTTTGCTGTTGTTCAGTGAGGTTTAGTCTGGCTTTGTGACTTGTTTTTTGAGTGTTTGTTTTGTTTGTTTGCTTTCCCCTCGACTTCCCAGAATAAACACAAGATTTTTTAGATGTTAAAATTACTCTGAATCTGGCTTCTGTGTAGATGCTAATGCTTTTTGGAAGCCTGCAGCATTTCTTCCAAATTCGAAAAACATTTTTTTTCTGCCTGAGAAGAAGCAGTAGGTCACGCCTGGTTCACAGTCTACACGCATTATAACTCTTCAGGTGGCCTGGCAAGGCATTTTTGGGAGATAGTGTCTTTTATTATGAGGACATGAAGCGAGTGCACACTTTTTACAGTCTTTCCCACTGATAGATAAAAGTTCAGTATATTAAGCGCGTAAGGTGGCCGCACGAAATGAAGGGTTGTACTTTTTACTGAGTAAATTAATATGGTGCTTAGTGTTTATCTTTTAACTTAATTCTGAGCTGAAGGTTAACCTATTTTAGCACTTACATTGAATAAAGACTTGGATACTGATGCACAGTCATTTGAGTTACTAATTATATGGTGTACAGTTTAGGTTTTGTGTTATCTTTCTCCAAAAATGAGTGCTGTGCACCATAATCCAGTTAGTTACTGTTTGTTTTCATGCAGCAGGGTCACTTTTGGTTTTGAAAGGAGTGCTTACACTAGTAACCCAGTTTGGTTAGAAAACGATTGTGGTTTTATCAAGTGTTTTAAAAACATCTTGTTCCTCTTATAAGTTTTTTATTAATTGTTTGATTTTGTTTGGAAATTCAAGAAACACACTCAGCATTTTAAAAGCTGTGCACAACGCATGAAAGACAGTTGAAATTCTTGTGCTTTTAAGAAAGATGAACTCTTTCTGGTGTAGTGCATTTTGCGTAAGCTGATAATGGTCTTGAATTACAAGGTCTTTTTGGCAATTTGGTTTTCAGCATTTAGATTTAGCATTAGAAAGAATTTTTTGTCAGAGATTGGAACAGACTACTCAGGCATGCCTGGCAGTATTTAAAAGCCGTGTAGATATGGCATGTAGGGATTAGTTGTGGACTTAGCAATGTTAGGTTACTGGTTGGATGCCTTGACCATAAATGTATTTTCCAGTCTAAATGATTCTCTGTTTCCAAAAAACTAGTAGGCATAGCTGCACTCTCATTATTTTTGCCTGTTGAATAGGCCTAGCTGCCTATGTGATGGGTTTGGCTTATTAGTTCCTAATTTTGTGTTAGACTGTTTCAGAAGGTTTCATCCTAGTCTGTACTATGGTTTATATACAAAGATTTTCTTACTGGTCTTCACCTTTTGCTGGAATTTATTTTTCTCCCCCAGCATTTTTACATAATTAACACATTGATTTTGATTGTATAATAACTAATATTGGTGCTCCTGGTAATAAATTCATTTTGGAATAAGAAGATACAAGTGAAAAATAACAATTAATGTGTAGTAGAAAATACAAATGTGTGAAAACTTTTAGCTGACACCTAGTTTTCACAAACTTTCTGAAGTCTTTTTGTAAATAACGTTTTCTTGCTCTCACTTGAGGTTTTTTCCAGAAACTTCTAAATACTGCAGGTTAGATGAGTGTGTGTCAGAAGACTGTTTTACTGCATATTTTGAAATAAAGAGCTGCATGTGGTAAAACTTAATGCTGAAACATGTATTCCAGGCTTAGTATTTAATAGAAATTGTGTCAATAACAGTAATAGACATAGCAAAACGCAGCCTTCTTTGAATAATATGATTTCTGCTGCCATATGTTGCATTGCATACTATTTTAATGTTGATTGTAGGTGTTTGTTTTACTTCAAAATTCTGTATGGTTAAAACTTTGTTTGTTCAAGAGAACTGTTTGCTGTGTTTTTGTCGTTCATGGAATAGTGAATAATTTGCAGGGAATTCTCGCTAGAAAAGGGCTTTTTTGGCAATTGTCTTTTGAATGTGCTCAGTATAACTTTTTTTGTCTGTAAAAGGCACTATACATGTAATGTGTTTTTTCTTCTTTTTTTCTTATTTCTAAGGCTGATAAAGAATTTGTGTGGTCTCTTTGGAAACATCTCCAGGTGTCAAAACCAGATCGTACTCAAGCTGTCAGCTTGGTTGTAGAAAGGTGAGTTTAAAGATTTAACATGCTACTAAAACAAAAAAGCAACCAACCTCCCCTGCAGGTACCATGTTCTTTATCTTTCTAATTGAGAACTATGTAGAATTCTAAAAATGTGTTCAAAATGTTTAATTGTTAAATTTTGTCAAGAGTGCCTAGAATACATTGCATAGATAAAGTTTTCTTTTTTTTGGTGCAAGTGGAAGCATACTTTAAAATCTGTTCTCACTGAGATTGCTGTGCTGCAGTTGAATACAATTTTTAAATTATAAATGTGCTGCAATATTTTGTTTTCCTATTGAAAGAGCAGGAGGAAGAAAATGACTGGTAATTTTCCAGTGTCATAAGCTGTTGGATAACAGTTATAGATATAAATTATGTTTATCTGAATTCTTAAGGGAGTGAAAAGCTAAGACTTGGTAATAGAAGAGATAACTATCATAAGGTCATAGACTATGCTGAGTTGGAAGAGGTCGAGATCACTGAGTCCTACTCCTTGCTCTGAACAGGACACCCCAAGAGCCACACCATGTGCCTGAGAGCACTGTCCAAACGCTCCTTGAACTCTCTCAGGCTGGTGCTGTGACCACTTCCATGGGGCACCTGTTCCAGTGCCCCACCACCCTCTGGAGGAAGAACTGACTGTAAGAGCTTCCTTCTCCATTAAGACAGACAAGCGGGATCTTACTTCTGCAGCTTATTCCTCTGAGAATAGTAATGGTGATGATTTCTTCATGCTACTTACTATTATCTGATTCTTATAAATGTTAGTTAATTATCACAGTATGCTGCTGATTGTTTTGGAATGTTAATATTTATGAATTCAGAATTTTTGTAGGCCAAAGATAAGGAGAATGTGAATGAGTTGGCTGTCAGAATTGAAACATTTAATTTTCTTAGGGTGCCATGAGTTCCCTTTTTTAAAATGAAAAAGGGGATTTTTTTAAAACAAAAAAAAAAGATTTTAACTTTTTTAAATGGCATGCCAGGTTTACTGGGGAAGCGTGTTATAGATTTCTGAGGGGTCCTGGCTCCTTTGTGTTTCCATTGAGTGCCTTGATCTTAGAAGGCATATTTTGTTGTTCACATCTCTCCTTTCTGGAGTTCATCTGTACATGTTCTTTCACTTGTGAAAATTACCTTCTTCAGCTGGGAGTGCATTTCACAGAATCATGATATTGTTAGGTTTAGAGGGAACTTGGAACGATCATCTAGTGCAGCCTGTCTGCCAAGGCAGGGTCACCTAGAGCAGGTTATACAGGTATGTGTCCAGGTGGGTTTTGAATATCTTCAGAGAGGGAGACTCCACAATCTCCCTGTGCAGCCTGTTCCAGTGCTCTGCCACCCTCAGTGTAAAGAAATTCTCTCTCATGTTGAGATGGAACTTCTTCTGCTTTTGTTTCATGGCCATTGCTCCTCATCCAGTTGCTGTGTACGACTGAAAAGAGTCTGGCTCCATCCTCCAGACACCCACCTTTGAGATATTTCTATGTATTCATGAGATCCTCTCTCAGTCACTATTTTTTATAGTTGTCCCATGTTATGCCTGATATAAAGCAATCCAAAAATACAGTGTGATCATCTAACTAGAGCTAATATTCTAAAGGATTCATATCCAGAGGAAGACAGTGATGGTGAAAGGACATGCAGCTTATTTTAAGACAGCTGTTGTTGGGGGTTCACATATGGTTACCAATGATGATATCAAGTAACTGCTGGCTTTGTACCGGGACACTTAACTGCAGAGAGTAGTAGCTTGGCTGTTTAGGCAGTATTGTTTGCATGTTTGATTTTGGAAATAATTTCAATAAATGATGAAGACTGATGCATAAATTCATAGCATTCTTCATTTATGTTGAAATGCAAAATCATAATGATTTGTTTCCTAATAAAATTTGGTTGTGTTTTCATGAGGACAGTAGTGGTAGAATTCATCTTCCTTCATAAAACATAAAAACCTGAGAGAACTGCTTAAAATATATAAATACAGTATTTAATATATGTAGACATATATTACATGTATATAAGCAACATTAAATTGAAAACATTAAAAAACTTTATTGTCCTAACCACATTTTATAGATATCTGAACAATGTGGAAAGTTGTAGTTCTTTTACCTGAAGCTTAAGAAGGCAGAAACAGATGTTGAGGCTTATTAACATTCTTTATTTATGTTGCATATAAAAATAATCAGGATATTAGGATGAATTGTAGCATAGAGACGTTAGAAAGCATATATTTAAATAAAGGTCAATAAATGAATTATTTGGAGTTCTTGAATTGCGTGCCTATATAAGATGCAGTCTCTTCTTCGTTTATGATTTTTCATGTCTATGAATATTTTTATGCTTGATAGTTGTCTCTTGCTTTAAATTATTTAATGCTTTATTTAGAACAGAAATTGGTAATTTTGTGTATTATCCTTATTGATACAATGAATGTGGTGCTCTTATACACCACCTCGATGCACAAAAGCAAGATAGTAAGCTGAAATTTTTCATATGTGTTTTGCACTGTATAGAGGCTGGTGATTGGTAAGTGAAACCCTGCCAACATACTTCTGTTAACGTACTCGTCTAGGTTTTTTATGTCCTCTTTCAGAATTACACCAATTCTTTGGAACCTTTCTGAACTCAAGACTGTGCATGTATATCACAGCTTTTCCATGCTTCTCTGAATTATGGAATTAAGAAAGAAGGAAATGCTTCCACAGCATTTTTTTAGGTGTTATCATTACTCCTGAGAATCTTGGAATAGGTTTGGATAAAACCCATTCACTGTATAGGAGTTTTATTAATCACAGCTTTGAACTTTGGGATTGCTTTGATTTGACAGATGGAGCAATAGTGTGTATTTTTCTCTTTAATTGATGTAGCTTCATCTCTTTTGCCTGAGAATGGTCTAATTGCCACTTTGGAAAGCATTTCTAGCCCAGCTTTTCCTGTGAACCTTCTGCACAACCGAATTACAGCCTCATATATTCTGTCCTAACTTTTCCTGTTATTACTCTCCATAATGATTTCCTCAGTAGCTTCAGTTTCATGACTGTACCTCCTCACACTCTCATCCTTTCAGAAAAGTTTTTGTCTTATTCCCTACCTTATAGGAGTAAATAATATGGTTTTTTATGCTAGTATCAGTTTATCTTAGTTCCAGTATGTTGGTTAGCTTTACAGGGAATCTGCTATCTAGCACTGCTGCTGTCCAGAAAATTACAAGACAATAGATTTTCTGGATTTGTTAATCTGGGAAAAATAGGTGGGTTTAAAGAGTTTAAAAGATGGGGTGATCAAATAACTGTTATAAGCAAAATGATTCCTGAAGCATGTCACTTGGGAGAATCTGTGCTTCTTGCAGCCCATTTTTCTATATTATACACAGTTGTATCAGATGAGCTGGAATTTGAAACTTGACACTGAAATCTGATAAAAAACATTTAAGTCTTACAGAATTATTTTTTCCTTCTCATCTATATTAGGAACAACAGAGACCCAGTCATATTCAAGTTCGTAACTTTTTCTGTCTTGCTCAGGCTTATTGTGAGATTTTGAGATAGAAACAAACAGAACGGAATGGATTTAAACCTTCTTTTGTTTCTTCCTGTGACATGGATACCACCAGTGTTTGCATGGCTTCATTTTTCAGTATGCTCTTTCCACCAAAAATTCCATAACCGAGAAGCTTTCAGTCACCACCAAATCTTTGTTAGAGGCTGCCTGAGGTCATAATAAGCCAGATAAATAATGGAAGCAGACAGAATCTAAGAAAGCACAGGCATGTGTATCCTCCTAGATCATATATATATATATAAAGAATCAAACAATATTGTCCAGTGGATTTCAGTCATTAAATTGATGAAAGAGACAGCTAGGCTTTCTTCGTGAGATTACAGTGACAAGAATAAAAAGGTGCAGGAAAAAATGTTCGCTTAGAACCTTACAACTTTCACCACAGATGTGTGATGAAGAAAAGAAAATACATATTATGAGGAATTGAGTGGGCAGTACTTGCTTTAGAGTAAGGTAATTTATATTTGTAGCATTAGACAATTCCTTATAGTGTCTTTTTGCAAACAAACCAGGAAAATATAAAAGACATAATTTGAGGGACTTAAGGGGAAATTACTAGTAGCTTGCCATTATTTGTCTGTTATTTTCAAATGCTTTCATGGTCCCAAAATAGAAGTTCACCTGTCCTAAAACTGTAAAAATGTAACTTGTACATTTTTATGGCTATGCTGCTGATTCCTATAATACACCAATGATATTATACTTTTCAGCAGTCTTTGCAGTTCTTGCTGGATAACTGTAACTATGTTCCCAATTTAATATTCAGATATAAACAAAAAATTATCTTTACTGTGCAAATGAGAAATGCCTTTGGGATATGTAAAAGCCTCCAGGTGTTTTCAAACAGGCCATTGTAAAACTACTACTCATGTTAGTATACTTTCCAGCTACTTTAAATACTATTGATCTCAGTATTATGTAAAGAGTATTCTATTTCTAGTTTGCTGCCTTTTGAAAGATTTTTTTTTTGTTTATGATTTTAAAAAAAGGTGCTAGAAAATAGCTCTTATTAAGTACATGCATGTGTAAACTGAAATGGAGTTGGGGCTCAGACAAGAGTATGAAAGGTTTTGAAATATTTTTGCAAACTTCAGAGCTCTGCTTTAAGACTCTTCCTTCTATAGTACATGAAATCTTGACAAGTCAACAGACTAATTTTCCTCTAGGGCTTCTAGCTGACTCTTTTCCTTTCTTCTGGAAGGGGGATGTAGCAGGATCCATTAATGATCAAACTGTGGCAATGATACAAGACTGAATACAAGATGTACATGGGGATTGTATGATGCTGGATGATATCCTTACAGATACTTACCTTTGGTAAGCCTGCCTTACACAGAGGTTTTTCCACATCTAAATTTCAAGTGTGCTGTGTATTGCAGATCTTAACAAAGAGAAAGAATGGATTTACCATTTCAGGCTGCTCTTAAGAAACAGTGGCAACCTGAATGTTAGTGCCAGTGATTGAGAGTTTTCTTGTTGTTCTTCCTGAGGAGTTACATCTGTCTAAAGGTGAACAGATGGACAAAAATAGAGCTGAAAAGCAAGGGATGAAAAATAACCAAAGAATTTTTGAAAGGTAATTGCAGGAGCTTAAGCTGTGGTTTGCAGCATCCTGTGAATAGCAAATTGTGAAAGAAACATAAACAGGTTGACATAGATTATTCACTGCTTGACGATATGCAGGTGTACTGAAAGTACTTTTTATTTAAAAGGATAAGTGAATGTGCTGTACGAATGAACACTATAGATTGCCTGTGTTAATTGGAAAAATTAAAAATCTGTATCTTGCATCCTTTGAAGGGATGATAAACACTGTGCAGAAGCTTTCTTAAAACACTCTTTTACAAATTAACAGGAAACACAATGACAGGAGGACAATAGTGGAAACAAGGTGTAAGCCTTTACTATTTTGTCACTCTGAATTTAAGGTAGAATGGACTGCCCAGTTACTATCACTCAATACAGTGGACAAATAATAGAGCATAAGAGTACAACCTTTCTGGCTAAGGTCAAATAATTGTGATTTTCTACAGTTAATGAAAGTTTAATATCCTTTTTCATTAAAAATTCTCAGAACGTTGAACATAAGTCAACATTCCATGGAGAAGAAGGTATTATGCAGTTTGCATGTGTGCATATCTGCATATCGGAGCACAAAATATTGACATGATAATTGCAGTCAAGCCTGATTGAACAGTGGCCTCCGGGAATTCAGCTGGTGTTGTACCAACTGGATGGCTGCTCAGGACACAGTTTGAAATGCAAGGTGCAAGTTAGCACTTTATTCAGCACAGGCAGGCATCATTTAAAAATCCTTGGGGGAAACCCTGGTGATGTGCAGATGTTAAAGCAGTCTGTTCTGAAGTGCTGATATTTTGAACACTGTAAAAGACTTGCGTATTTTAGATGAAAAATGTTTACAAAATTATTGGGCAAAATTTTGCTATTTTTGGTACTACTTTAGTGTAAAAATATATTTAGTATTTTATGTATGTTGCTGAAAATAAGACATCATCATATGCTTAAAATGAGTCTTATTCCTTAATACATCATATAATGAATTAAATCAATCAAGTTAGAGATGCCAGAAAATTTGTTTCTGTAATGATGCCTTTTCATTTTGGTACATATCATGTAGTGTAGAAGTGGCTCTATAGATAATTTACTAAGGAAACAATTTCATTTAACATTTGGAATTAGATCTCAAATTATTTTTTTAAAGAAACAAAAATAGATATATATCATTTTTTTTATAGAAAGTAAGTGCTGTTAGAAAGCAGTTAGAAAAGTGCAAAATGTGTGGTATTCATTTAAATTCTTTTTTGCTCAACGCTGTCTGAATCTTTTAAAAGTACTAATTATAAGTATTAAAAGAAAAATATTACGTTTACCAATTGTAGTTCATCGTGAAGTATAGGATCTTCTAGAATCTTAGATGAAATTAAACTCTCGATTAAGTGAAAACTATATTTAGCTCTTTATTTTTTTTTAATCAGTTCTCAATACATGGAAACACAGTGAAGCTTCTACTTGGAAGATTAAAGTATAGGCTCTGTTTCTCCTGTCCACTGACGGTGCGGTCACAGGGATATGACTGCACACAGTAATTACAATATTGGTGCCATATTTACCATAACATTGACAGTATGTGCTCAGCAACTTCACTTTGCACATCATGGGTGATTAATTATCTATTTAATAAAAACAGAGAATGTGTGAATTGTAGAAGTCTGGAAAATACTTGGAAGTTGGAGGACAGGGAGATAAAGTAATCAAATTGAAGCTGCATCACACCAACTGATATTTTATGGCCTTTCTAGTTCTGCAGCCCTTTTGAATCAATGAAATGTCTTTCAAAACTAACAGTATTTCTAGGAGCACTTTGTTGTAGTTAGAGATACACTGTTAAAATGCAGCCTTTACTGTTTTACCACACTGTCCAAATTGAAGTGTAATATTAACTTTGTATTTAAGACAAAGTTTGTGATATATTTTTGGTTTTGGGGGTTTTATTGTTTTCGTGGTTTTTTTTGTTTTTGTAGTAGTTTTTGGTTGGGTTTGTTGTTTGGGGGTTTTTTGTGGTTTTTTTTTTTTTAATTCAGCAATTTGTAAAACTGAAAGGATGTATTCCATGAAACATGGAAATTCAATTTATTAGTTAAATTTATTTTCATTTAATTGATGTAAATGTGACATAATTGTGTATGACTCAAAGTTACTTTTTCTTGACAAATGGTTAAATGCTTGTTTGATTAACACCTATGGTACAGTGCAGGACACCTCTTTGCTCATACTGCTTTTGCTGAAGATTTTAGGAAGGATGTTGTTTTTAGAAACTTGAATGAACTTCTGATTTTTAAAATATTAAGGTTTTTGCTGTTTTCATACCTCATTTATGGATAAATATTTCCTCATAGTCTAATGTTTCATTTTTGGCAAGCCATTAGAATGGTGCCAAACATCAAGAACGTTGTCCTGTTGTATAATTGAGTAGAGCGTATATACAGGAAGAAAATCATAAGAGAAGAAATGTGTCAAGCTTAAGAATATTTTCTCAGTTTCTTCATTTTTGTGGGAAGCTGAATTTCGATAATCTTTGTAGCTAAATGCGTCTGTGTTAAACATTTAAAATAGGTAGTACTCATGGGAAAACTGATTGGAGCTTAGAACTTGTACAAATTGACAGCCTCTCTTCACTCCATTTTTCATCCTAAAGAAGTCTGCAAATATTCTTGGCTCACATCATTATTGCTCATCAGTGATTCTAATTAGCTAAACAGGAGTTTGTCTCAGTCATTGATCATCATCAGCTTCTTGACAGTGCCTGAATTTTCCCCCCCATATTCCAATAGACTTTCAAAAATACGTTTTAAATACATAACAGCTCAATGAATGAAGTTTTTTGAAGATTTTTTTCTCAATATTTGTTAACTTTTTAAAAAAGAAGAGATGATTACTGCAATTCCTATCAAGTCTCATTTTAAGGTGAGACAGCAGATCCAAATATAATATGTAAGTTCCAGTCAGATAAACCACCTCGAGTGTCTGTGAAGAGCTGTTCTGTAACAAGCATGGGAAAACGTCCTATGCCATCAGGAGAAACTGCTGATAAAGTTGCATATGAGGTTTCAGTTTATACTTTAGGTTTCTGACAACTTCCGTGGTGTACCTAACTTCTAATAATTAGAACATTTTTCTTTAACTGTGGGTGGTTACTTGTGAAACTTTTTTTGGGGGCATTAGCACAGCATGTGGTATCTAGAGAGCTTGAAAGAAAACATCATAAACGCAAAATATATTAAATTTATTTAAACTTTTCCCACTCATGATGATGATAGATCTACATTTATAAACTATGTTCTTTGACATCTTCGTTTAAAGGAGTGTTTTACCAAGCATCGGATGTGTGGAAAATGCCCCATTTAACTAGAAATACACTTTGAACTGTTGGCTAATGTGTACCTCTGTTACAGGCATATTTTTTGCTTTAACAGTTATCTGTTTTTTATTTTCCTCTCCAGTCCCAGACTTTATTCTGTGAACTCCTTTCTTGAAACCATGTCCTAAAGTCAGAGGGCTCCATAGATTCTTGACTATCAATAATAAATCAGAATTAGCTGTGCATTAGCTGTTTTTCAGAGCTGTTTGTTCTTTTACTTGGTTCTTGGTTCACTTTCTTTCTGTTTTCTCCCTAAAATAAATTTTAAAAAATTAACCATCCACAGCTGTAAAGTTCCTTAGGAACACCTATCTAACTTACCAGGTTTTCAGATCATTAATGCATTAGGAAACAAGTTTAATAATAATTGTCAGGTGTTAGGAGGCTATCTGATTATGCAGTTTTTGTGTCTTCATTGCCTCTTGCTTTATGAAAGGCTGACTTCGGGAGAGATGATGGTTAGAGTTGGGAAGATGATGGCATATTGTGGGTGGTAGACTTAAGGTCAGGATACTTCTGAGGGCTCAAGCAATGTTGTTCAGTGGTTCATGGGGCTTGTGTGTGGTTACTGGTAGGATTCTTTCTGTATCTACACCTGACTGTTTTACGTACTTTGTAGTAAAGACCTGCTTTCCTTTTTGTCTTCTAAAGCTCTTAGAATTTTGGATCAACTAGTTGTTTGTGTGTCTAATCTTAAATTCTAAAGTTGTCTAGCTATAATTAAGACCTGAGGAAACTTTGAATGTTACATTTCCTACAGTTTAGATCAATATAGGTCTGTCACTTCCTCAGATAGATTATGGTGTAGCATGCTTATGAGAGAGTGGTAACCTTCCTCCTCAAATTTTTGGAGTTTGATTACTGCAACTATTGCCTTTGAGAAAGGGCAATTGGTGATAGCCATTTAGGACCCCACAGCAAAGTAATTAAGTATGAAGAAGCATTAATATTTCTATATTGGAACAGTTTTGCTTCATTTAAATTGTGGAAAAATGTCCAGTACCTATCATGAACAGTATATCTCCTTCAGGAACATGCACAAAGTTTTGGGTTAAGTATTATACAAATAAACTAGTCAGACATTTTTGCTTACTAATGCCTGTTGTTTAAGGTTTCTAACATCTTCTAGTACAAAGTTTTATGTACTTACCAGAAATTCTTTTACCATTTTCTAAAATATGGCTGAGAATGTTACTTCTGTTAGCTAGGATACGTATTACAAGCAGGGTGAATTGGTTTCATAATCTGTCATGTTTTGAAACCTGTTTGTTGTTTTGGCTCTGGTACTCCTTTTTTTTTTTTTTTGAAAGGACAGCACAGCATAACTTTTGCATAAAATGCATCAAATCATTTCATATTTGCATGAATTTCGGTAATCACAGTCTACTTAGGTAGGTTTCGTTCCTACCTGAGTTCCAGTCTCGTAGGTTTTCAAAGATAAACTATGAAAAACTATCTGTACTATTTATTTTACTCCTCATGACTTTCTAGCAAGCTATTATGAAATTGCTTGATGGTTCTAATTGCAGGTGATCAGATGCTTTAAGGTCAATATCTGATGTTCATTTTTCTGTTACGTTTCTGTCTCACTTACAATGTTAAATACATTTCAGATACAAAATGTCTTTTGGAATACTTGTTGAATATTCATCATCTGACTTCACAGTGCTGAGTTATTTTCTTTATGAAGTAGATTTTTTTTAGTGCCATACAACTGACTAAGACTGCTTCCCATATATTTTTATTTTTCCTAAGCTAAATGCGTACCTAACTTAAATGCGTACCTTTTCAAGTAGGTTTTTCTTAGTTTTCTTCAAGTCCTGCAACACATCAGTGCTGCTGTACTTGGAATAGGAGAGAGCTGTTTAGAGTTACAATGCCTTGAGACCTCAGTTTCCAAAACCCTCACTTCAAATTCCATACCATTTTTCTTAAATTCTTTTTTTACTCAAGATTGGATTAGATATTTTAGCAGGCATAGAACTTTATTAAAAACTGCCACATTATTGGATGGCCTGTTATGGCAGTGTAGTTTTTAAAATCTCTCGTAGCATGAGACTACACAGTAATACCTTACAGTGGAGAAAATTATCTCTTCATGTATCTACTATCCTTATTGGCCACTGTTACAAAATGCTTTGGCAGATTAAGCCTTTTGTGTACAGCTGGATATTTTCATCCACTTTAGGTCAGATTTACGGACTTATGTGTACTAGTGTTTCATTCCCTTCCAGCTCTGAAACATTCCTTATTTGGGTGGAGGAAGAGTTACTTAAGTAGGATTCTCTGGCTTCCACAGATGGCTGATACCAGCCATGGTGAAAGTTTTAACTGTATTGTTAGAACAGAGATAATCTGAATGAGTTTCTGCTTCTGTCACCTATGGTGCTGGGATTGCCTGAAGTATTTGGACATTTTTAGGGAATATATATTTCTCAGGCCTTTAGTTGCACATATGTGATAAGAGCTCTGACTTGTGCTGAGAAATCTGAATACCCTTACTGTTGCAAGATTTGTTTTCTTTCTGCCTAAAACGGAAGCCAGTAAGGGCATCAATACTGGAGCTCAGTTGAGAAGTAAGATAGCAATGAGATGAGGTACTTTGTTAAACAAAGTGTTAATGACTCATCAGCTGGCATGGTACAAAGTGTCACAGAGATGATAATAGCTGTTCACTTATTAACCACATAGAATGGCTCTGCTCATCCCCCTTACCCAAGCTTCTGAGCTGTCTTTTTTTTCTGCTGGTAAAAGTTATGCATTCTGTCCCTGTGGAAGATAGTAAAATAATTATCCATGATGTTCAAAAGTATTGTTTCAGACAGAAAAATGCCATGTAACTGAGATAAGGACTTCACACACCCAAGTAGCTTGGTTATTCTACATTGCAAAGAAGGGGCAAAAGCATTTGCTCATTCTATATTTAAGTACACTTTCTGCATTTTGGAAAGAATGAGAGATATATAATTTCAGCTGCTTTAAAAATATTAAGACCTCTTACTTCTGTTTCTTTTTGAACAAAGCTGCATTAGATGTTTACAGATGTAATTTGCTGTCACTTGCCATATGCTCCCTGATTAATTCTGCAGAGCCTGTCAGCTTCAGATAATTTAATTTTCTATGCTTTAGAATGACATTCATTATCAGGACATGAAAAATTCAAATGATTAACTGCAAATTATGACTAATAAAGTGTCTATTTTTTTGTTTGTTTCCAGAGAAAAACAGAAAGCTGAAGTCAAGGACAGAAGAATTTCAGAGATTTTGCAAGCCAAAGACAGCAAAATAGAGTCTCTAGAACAGGTTTGTATTACGTTTAAATAGAGCAGTTAAGAAAACTTGTGGTTGACAACACATTTATGTTTCTTAAAATGAGAAAATAGTTTGCTATTGTATCTTAAGAAAAAAGTTGCAGGTGATTCAGAGATTATACCTTTCTGATGAGGTATTATTTAAACTCTTCTATGTTGTTCAAACAGTTGATCTGTTACCTAAAAAGTTCATATGATTTTAGATTAAACTTCTTCTGAAAAGTCTTGTCAGTTCATTGCTTCATTTTACCCTATGGTCTAACCTAAACTTGGATTTAGGTATAGAAGAGCTCTGACTGTGTTTAGATTTGTAATGTGCCCATGCACATCTTGGTAAGATTTGCCATCCTGACAAGTACAAAAAAATTAACCTGATGCACCTTCTGCCTGACAAGAAATACCACTGACCTGGTGGTGTTTCTCTTTTGATTTATTATTGAATCAATTAATACTTAAACAAATATATAGAAAACATGCATACGTTATATATGATATGAGGTACAATAGATATATTTTATTATGTGATTGTTTATTATAGAGACTATATAATGTGTATATATAGTATATTATCTGTATCCCATATATAATCAATTTTATATACTATAGAATTATATCTAATATTTAATTTATGATATGTAATATAATGTATTACATTGCATATAATATGTAGATCTATGAAAGATGTAATTATCTATAAAATAATACAGTAAATAAAATAAAAATACTGTTTATTAATAAATAAACTTCTATTTTGTATTACAGCAGTGGCTGAAGTTTCAGTGTGGTGTCACATCCTCATGGCTGTAGGTGGGATGTGTAATGTGTTCGGTGCATGCACACACATCATGTTTAGAAGCCAGCAGTGTATGATTCCTGCCTTTCTATCCTGTCCTTACCCGAAAGGCAGAATACCTGTGAAAAACTTTACAGGAATATGTATGCAGAACTATGCTTTTAGGAAGGCTGCCTGCTGTGGCAGCATCTGAACCTGGGGTGTGCATCTCCATGAGATTGCTCTCTGTGGCTTCAGATCAATTTCAGAAGCTGAAACTCTTAATTGATCAGAATTCTGAAATTGATGGTGTGATTCATTTACGTCATCCATGTGGAAATGGAGAGAGGCTGGTAAATGTAATTAGAACCATGGAGAACTGGCAGCCAGGAAAGAAGAGTTCATCAACAGAATGGTAAAACCCAGGATATGCATACAAACTTGGGAATGAGAGGCTGGAGAGTAGCCCCACAGAAAATACAGGGAGCCTTGTTGACAGAAAGGTGAACATGAGTCAGCAGTGCCCTGGCAGCCAGGAAGGCCAACCACATCCTGTGGTGCATCAGGCACAGCATCACCAGGCAGGCCAGGGAGGGGATTGTCCTGCTCTGCTCTGAGCTGGGGCGGCCTCACCTTGAGTGCTGGGGGCAGTTTTGGGTACCACAATAATGAAGATGGTGAAGGGCCATAAGGGGAAGCCCTCCTGAGGGGAAGCCAGGAGTGACTGAGGTTACTTAGCTTGTTCAGCCCAGTGAAGAGGAGACTGAGGGGAGATCTCATTGTGCTTTATGACGTCCCCATAAGGGGAAGAGGAGGGGCAGACACTGATCTCTTCCCTCTGGTGATCAGTGACAGGCCCAAATGGATTGGCTTGGAGATGTCGGGCAGGTTTAGGTTGGATATTAGGAAAAGTTTCTTCACTCTGAGGGTGGTTGGGCACTGGAACAGGCTCCACTGGGAAGTAGCCATTGCACTAAGCTTGCCAGGGTTCAAGAAGCATTTGGACAATCCTCTCAGGCACATGGTGTGATTCTGGAGGTTGTCTTGTGCAGGGCCAGGAGTGGGACTTCATGATCCTTGTGGGTTGCTTCCAAGTCAGGATATTCTGTGATTCAGTGATTATAACAGATGAGGAGAACAGAAGTTGTTTTGATGATCATCACAACTCTAATGCAGCCCTTACAATTAGCTTCCCTTAGAGTATCATTGACTTGGGGAGGGGGGGGCAGGTTGTGAAGGGCACCAGATGGTGCCAGTGCTGTGTATAAAAGCAGTGTACAGGAGTGATGTCATTCTGACCTTCTTGCCTCATCCATTGGCTGGGATGCTCTAGGGTTGAATCAAGAGAGAGATTGTTTCCTGAGTGTGAGGTTTTGGTGATTTGGTGTCAAAGAATGGAGCTGACTTAAAAAACAATGTAGTGTTCTTATTTATTTTGTTTTACTGAATGTGCTCCTTCTTTGTTCATCTGAGGAGGAAAAAATACTATTTATGTAATTAACATGCAAATAGGTTGCTTGTGAAAATGTACATTTTGACAGTAATGATAATAAATGTTCTTTTCTGTAGAAACAGAAAGACTTGAAGGCTGTGTATTTCAGTCTACTAATTTGTTACGTCTGTGAAGTTGAGATTAGCCAGTCATGTCTTCTGCTGTTTTTCTCTTCTCCTTCATGCATCATACAGAGATACCAGTTGCAACAATATAATTTGTCGTAGGGTTTATTGTCTAGGAATTTCCGAGTGGCCACCAAAAAGCTGAATGTATAAATCAATGCTGAGTAAGGGAAAAAAGAAAAATCAATGGGCTGTCTCATCATTTGACATAAATGTAAGCTTCTGTTGCTTCTAGAATTAGCAACAAAACCCTATAAGGAGAACATGAGATTATATTTCTTGTCTTGTATTGTACTGAGACTTTATCCTGACATGTCTAAGAAGACTTTTAAAATTTTTGTAAATATGAGAGCATATGCTCCACAGCCTAGATGAGATAGATCCATGTAGTTAGCTCATACTGAAAGCTAAATGAGCTTAATTTGTAATGAGATGTTTCAAGTATTAGAGTGGTTTCTATTTTAATGGATATTACTGAAAATCAAGTGAAATAATAAATTTGGAAACTTATGATTGAGAAGTAATATGGTCTTTAATCACATTTGTATAACCTAACAGGGAAGAAAAGTGCTCAGATACTCATTAGAATGGGACTTGTGGCTTTAGGGATAAAAGTATAAACCATAATTTTTCATAATTTCTGCTGTCCAGTGTCTTTGGACTAGAATATATGCGTTGAACTTCTGTTTACTTAATACTTCAGTTTTTCACCTTTCCTAAGTTACAGTGTTGTAATCTTCAGTTTTATATACATGAATAAGACCTTTTTCTTGTCATGAGTTTATTGCATAACTTCATATTGTGTTAAACATTTAAAATCTGAATTAGTGTGGAACATTTCAAGATGTACTATTCAAAGATTCAAATACATTTGTTAAAGCACTCAAGATTATTTTTGTGTATTATTGCACATAAGTTCAGTACACAATATATTGTATTTGAGTTTTCCATTGTACTTTTACCTTCATGCTCTTTTTAAAAAATTGGTTTATTGGTAACTTTTGGTCTTGATACTGACAACTGGGCCTCGTCTGGCATATAGATATATTTGTTCTGAATGCAGTGTGGTAAAAGTCTCACTCCTTTGAGATTAGTGTCTCGATTGCTATACTGATTTTTTTACTGTTATTTTTATTTTATGCAGTCTCAGAACTCTTTTCTCAGCAGCTATCTATCCCTGACATATATGCATCACTTCTCTGTTTGTTTCAAGGAAAAGAATTTCTTACTGCTATGCTTAAGTGGCTAGGACACTCTTAGAATTTACTTCTTCTGAAGACTGATAGATATTTTGCTGCAGAAGTCTTTTAATTGTTTTTTTTTTTAATTTGGAAAATTTTGTAACCTATTGTATTTAATTTATAATAGTTGTATGTATCTCAAGTAGATCAGCCATGCTGTTTTTTCCTTAAAAAGTAAGGAAAGGTTTTTGGAGGAATGTGTGAAATTTTTAAATTCAAACAATTAGTTTAGCAGATAATGTTGGAGCAGGGAACAGTCTTCTGCCATCCACACAATAGATAAATTAAAATATCTTAACCTGTTTTCTTTAGAAGATGACATTAAAGACATGTAAAAATAGCAGTAAACCTTTTCTTATAACATAGTTAATTAATTAGGTTTCAATTTTGATCTGGAGGAACTAAAGCTAATCTTTTTGTCCTAGACCTTGTAACGTTTCAAAACCTTATCAACTGATTATACTCTAGAGGGGTTAAAATAGTACTAGCCTGCCTCATTATCTGCTCTTGAAAATCTTCAGCTTGCTGTGCAAATCTATATTAAAGCCTCTTTAATGGGTCCAATTGAAAGAAGCATAATTCTACCTTCAAGCATTAATTAACACTGATAATTTTTTCTTAATGTTTGTACCTTCACCTGATTATATTTTTCTTTGTAATAAAATATTTTTATTAAATTAAGACAAATGAATACAGACATTATTACTATCTAAATACTTTATTTTCAGTAGCATGTAAGCTTGATTATTCTTGTGTAATGAGGGACATGAGGATAATTTTGGTAATAAGGAGTTCAGATGAACATGTCAGCAGTGTTGAGATTACATGAATTTTATAAACTTTGCAAAAAAAAGTTTGTCCACTGAATAAGATTTATAGATACTGCAGGCAAAGCATGTTGAACACAATTTTTTTTTCTTTAAGAAAAAAGTGACTCAAGTTGTACATTGGAAAGGGATCAGCCTTCAGCCTTCATAAAACCTGTGTTTTATGTAGCACCTTTGAACTGCATCAGTGAATTATCATATGTCTTTTTGCCTTTCTGCTTGACATCTTCTAGTTAGTTTTCTTATAAAATTAAGGGAAGAAAACCTTGTTACAGAGCTGATCTCAGTGAGAAAGATGGGAAGAAAAATATACAAACAGTTGAAAATTGCTGATTTTGGTTTATTGATAGAATGCTACCTGAGGTAGGTAGTATGATGACTACGTCTAATACCTGTGGGCTTTTTTGACTGAAGAAATTAATAAGCTCTAAATTACAGTGTACCTTTACAGCTCATTAGCATGGTTGTATGAATTCCCAGTAGAAATGCTTTTTCTACCAGTTGAAAATGTATTTCTGTGAGCTTACTCCATTTTGAGGAAATAGTTTTTAAATTTAACTTTTTCCTACTTAATTCTTCAGAAAAGAAGCTATATCAGGTATTTATACAGGTGTGCTGTAAATTTATGCTTTACCTCTTCAATACTTCATGTGAGTAGCCATTCCTGAAGTTGGCTAAAGCTTCTGGGTCTTTAATACTCAGCCTTCATATTCCTAGTGGTGTTTCTACAGAGATAGCCTGAAATGGTACCTGCACTTGGATTAGACAGGAAAATGAACAGTAAATAAAGAAATGTGATGTCTCTTGTCCTGTGCCCAGTACACTAGTTCAAAATGCATAATTCCTTGAGTATTGAGCAGAACTCAGTAGTCAAACCTAGAAAGAAGAGGGAGGCCATGTTTATGATCTCATTCATCCTCTTGTCAGCTAGTGTCTAGTGGGGAAATTTCTTTTTCAGCCCAGAATAGTTATCATGTAGCCAGTGAGAGTTACAACAGAGTAGCCTTTTATCTGAGCTAAAAATGGTTTCTATAGCCATTGGAATCTGCTTTTACTGTATAAGAGATTAACTTCTTTACTGTTTTTAGTATATTAGTTGGTCATTGTAGTGACAATTTTTCTTTTTTTTCAGTTCTAAAGTCAGTATGGTTTTAAGAGGTTGCATTTTATTACCTGTTTAAGGACATTTGATGAGGAAGCTTTTCATATATCATGGCTTCTGACTTGAATACAGGCAGATTTCTTGAAATTCAAGAAAATTATTATGCTTTAAGGATTAAGTAGCAGAAAGGAGCAGGCACTGCCCTGTGAGATTAAATTCTGGCCTTACGAATCTGCTGACAATAGTTTTGAAGAAGCTTGTCAGAAGAGTTGATCACAGCAACAGCTGTTCTTTATTTACTACACCTGATCTGGCAGCATTGATGTATACGGGTGTAACGAAGTACCGCTGTGTCAGGCATAGATGCTAGTAGTTACCAATTCCTGCAGATCTCAGATTGCCATGCAGTCTTCCAGGGGCTAACTCACTTTGAGGACCTTATGTAAGCCTTTCTGGAAAGGAAAGCATAGAAAAAAAGATCTAAGCCTGGTTCCATCAAGATTGTTCTCTTCAGTGAAGATAAGAGAAAAGCTCATTTAGCAGGATATTGGTTTTGATTTGAAATTAGTAGAGAGAACAGAGTATGGAAAGATACTTCAGATTTTCTGTTTTCTGACCTAGAAGGCTGTGCTGCTGCTGTTTCAAAGTAGAGCTGCTAAGAAGAGAGGAAGGAACAGAGAATAAATTATTAGGCTGCACTGTATTAGAAAGTGTTAGGTTGTATAGAAAATCTGATCTGTCCTGGTGCAGAGAATCACTAGCTGTGGCAAGACTGTCAGATTATATTCTCAGTATTTGCTGCAGTTTTCCTGAGAGCTCAGTAGAGTAAAATGGACAGTAAATTTCTAAGTGTAGCAGGTACATTACTGCAGTACATACTATATTCCTTGGTATTGATGCTGGATTTATTATGGAGCTACAGGTTTTCTATTTTGACAAAATGCTGTCTCATTTACACATTATAGGTGTGCTTTTGTGAAAGACTGCCCTAAATACTTCCCCTTTGCAGGGTAAGAAGCTTCTTGTTGTATTTCTTGTTTCAGAGATGGAAAACCTATTGTGGAAAACCACATGTGCCAGAAACAGTACTCCCTTGTCAATGCAAAAATGCAGCTGCTGGCAGTGCTTGCATGCACTATACCTATGCAGCAGAAGGAACTGAGAGAAAGAGATACAAAGGATTGTAAGATATTGAGGAAAATATTATTAAAGCTTTGCTTTAGTTAATGAGAGAAGGAGTGTGCTGCAGTGGAGTTGTAAGGAGCAGCATGAGTGGAAAGGAGGTGGTGCACATCATAAAAAAAGTTTTCTCCATGCTGTGACCTACTCAGTAGGTTGCTGCTTAGAGATGGTTCCGTTGCTGCTAGTGAAAGTGTGGTGCTAGAGTTGCATAAAGCCACAGTTTATTTCCACCACATGTTCAGGTACTGAAAGATTCTATCAGGTGTTTTGATTAAGATAGCAAACTTTGCTGAAGATACCAAATTAATCACACCAGACAAGTCCAAAGAGTGCAATAGGGAACATGGTGTTTATAATAGATTATGCTGTTTGACCCTTCCTTAATCTATGGGTCAGGTGAGAATTCAGGAGCAACACTGACTAATTGTACAGAAGTAAGTATGTATCTACCACCTGCAAGATAAAGTCAGCTGCTCATATTTCTGATCTGCTCTGTAGAACCATTTTACTTGATCCTTTTAAAAAAGCTTTAAAGAATCTTGATTTTCTTTTCTACTGCCTGCAAAACAGACCTGTCCTTTTCCAGCAGTACGTATATGGTGTGAAAGCACATTTGAATGGACAGTGTTTTAAGAATGTTTCTCCTTGTATTCATCTCTGAGTTCCCATGTCGTATTTCATGTCTGATATTGGTAAAAATAGACATTCAGAAATTCTCATTCATTATGGGAACAGATTTATAGATACCTGCTTGCAGGTTAATACTTCTTTTTCTCAGAAACCTTGTTTTAAGTTGGTTTATCTCAGGGAATCCTGGAGAGCATGGGATTGGACGAGGAAGAACAAACTTTGGGGGTGTAAAAATCAACTGAGCTTCCCCACTTCAATTACTCTCTGTTTGTGGTTGCTTTTTTAATTTAAGATTGTTCTGGCAGAAGGTTAGGAATGAAAAGTAGTAAGAATTAAAAATGAGATACGCACTCAAAATACTGTTACATGTGTTACATTTTAATCCATTATATGTCAGTTACTATTGTTCATTGCTTTCTTTAATCTATGTTAGGAGTCAAGTTCTAAATTGAATATTTAGCTATGAATATGGGTATGCTCTGGAATCTATCTACAGTACAATCAGGTAGCACTGTCGGCATCTTACTTTTAGAGCGGTATGGATTTAAAGATAACTTGTACTTTATGTCATAACTAGCTGTCGTTATTCAGACTCTGAAAGGACCCTGTACAGACTGCAGAATGCAGCTGATGACTCTCATAGCATATGGATACCTTCTCATGAGCTATTTGCATTGAGCTTCTGTTTGTCCTACATCTGAAAATAATTTAAGGAGCTAATGAATAGTCATGAGATGAAAGATGGTGAACGTCTTTTGTTAGTTGTTTTGGGGTTTTTTTGGTTTTTTTGTGGTTTTAGTTGGTTTTTTTGTTTTTGTTTATTTTGGAGGACTGTATGAGAATATGACTAGCAATTTAACATTGTTAAATGTGCATATGGGTATTCAAGAACCATGAGGATTAATAAAGTTGAAAAAAATATAGAGAGAACTTTAAGAAAGCTTAATCAAGAGAAGGTATAAAATGTTACTGGCACATTTTTAGTGGGGTATGCTTATTGCTAAATTCCTGTTAGAAATGAAAACAGGAGTTGGAAGGAGAGGAGAAGTTAAAAGTGTGGTAAGTCAACCTCAACTACTTGGTGAGGAAAAAGAGATGATGAAAAGGAGAAAATATGTCACAAAATTTTGAAGTAGAAATTCTGAGGAGAAGAACTTTAAAAGAAATTATATTTCTGCATTTAATTTTTAATAAAATAATTTCATTACTAAATTTTTTTTTTCCTGCCTGAGATGTCAGGATTTCCTCAAAGTCACTGCTTGGGGGAAAATACTTCAATTTTTTATCAGTTTATGTTCATTTTAACTTTTTTTAAATCCATGTGGTGTATTAGAAGTAGACAGTGAAAGCTTCTGATAAAGAATGCAATGAAGAAAACACAGAATTTAATATTTGTGTGTTACCCTGATCCTTTTGGTAGTAGAAATCAATGCATGCCCTTTGGTTGCATTCATAGATGCACTTCCTTAATATTGTGGTGCACAGATTTGAATTTTTGCATGAAGTGCTTCAGCACGCAGTGTGTTGTCGTGTTTCTGTATTCGCAGCAGCATTGAAGGATATGTCAGTTTTGTGTTTCTGCTAGATTGTTTTTAACTCCAGTTTGAGTTAACTTCTTCGCATGAAACAAAGCCCATTCTTACTTACATTTCAGAAGCCTGTATAGGGGCAGCTATGCAATACTGATTTAGTAGTGCAGACTGAACTGATTTAAAAATGCAGAATTAGGACTTGGTTTTTCCAACTTTTTTTTGCCTCGATCCCCAAAATACGAAAATTTGGAAAGCACTTAATGCAATAACATGTACAGCTATTATTTCATAGTTCTTTCCACACTCTTTTTATGTAGCAGATTAAAAAATATTTCACTAAAGACAGGAATTTCAGTGATGATATCTGCAATATCAAACAGTACATAACTTCCGGTAATTGTATCCTAACTCACATTTTTTTTTGAATCAGACTCCTAGCATTAAAGAGTTGTTTTTGTCACCACTTTCACTGTCTCCATACAGTAATATACTGTCTAAATTCACAATGGGTAAAAATGAGGTTTTAATTTCAAACCTTTTTTTTTATGTCTAGTCAAACGAAGTATGGACAGATAATTTTAACATCCTACTGCCATGAAAAGATTGATGTGTTCAGCACTAGGACAAAAAAGGGCTATTTTCTACTTTTGGTTTTGATCTGTCGTTTTCAGAGCAGATTTTCTCACTTTGACTTGGAATGTGATTTTGCTTCCTCTTCAGATTAATATGAAGATATTTAAAAAAGAAGTAGTATTTGCCAATAAAAAATGTAATATGGAAGAAAAAAACCTCTATTGTGCTGTAGGTGAAGAGATGCCATGGGAAAGGATGAAAATGAATTCGGGAATGACAGTCCTCTGAGACATCAAAAGGTCTGCTCCACTAGGTCACAGTGTTTCTTTCTATGTACTGTTGCCTGGAGCACGCTGGGCTCCAGCAGTATACAGGGGATACTCTTTGATTCTCCCCAGCTAAACAGCAGGGTAAAATCAGATTATTTTGGTTTCCATTGGAGCAAATTCGCTTTAGAATAGTTTTCTTTCTTGGAAGTTTTTCGAAGTGTGCTTTAGATGCCTTGGTTACATGAGGTTTTTTTATGGTTCTTGACCACCAAGCTGTCAAACATTGCTTTTGCCCTGTTGTATTAAAACAAGTATGACTGAGTCAACTCAAAGTGTAAGTTGAGATTGTTGTGTAGTGTCAGACTGTCTTTATAGTATCTAGACAAAAATCAGTAGATGCTATGGGAATAGATGAATTCCTGATGGGTGTTTTACCTGGTGAAATCTGTCAAAATAACCTCATGTAGGAGGCTGCTCTGTGTGTTGATCAGGTATGGGGTTTTTTTCCCTGCTTTTTCACTTGCCTACCAGAATGGGGTAGTCTTTTAGGAACACTGCTTGTGTTCTCTGTAGTAAGAAATCAATCTTTACTCTCCTGTTATATGAAGGTTGAGGAAGCAAAGTACAAAAACAGCTGCACAGGAAAGGGCAGATGATAATTTACTTAATTGTCTGTATCTCAGAAATTCTTTTTTATGACCTTTATTTCTACCCAGTCATGGCTCCTAAGTAATACTTCTGGGTTTCTTCCCTTCTTTATAAGCATGTGAAATCAGCAGATATGAGAGTAAAAGTTCAATTCATTTAGAGGAAAAGATAAGAGCATGCAAAGTGATACCTCAGAAAAATACTTTGAAACATAATAGGATTTTTTTCCATGCAAGTATAACTCACCTAGATAGTGTTTCACTAGTGCTGCAGTAGATGACTTTGTAGACTTCTTAGGTGAGTTTGCTGCTTAGTAATTGTTGTGGTATATTTGCCTTTTGATTGATTTAAAGTGTTAAGTCATCTAACAGTTCAGTTGTGGAGACAGGTAATTAGTGTGCAAGTCTGATTCAGGGTAACCTCTCTGACTATTCTGAGTATTCACAGTAAGTAGTTTATTTTAGTTGAAAATGTAATCTGGGCAATACAGAGCAACAAACATTCGAAATAGCTAGTTGCACTTTTGTTCCATCATGTCTCCATTCATTCTCTAAATTGTGGAAAACATCACATTTAAAACAGAACCCAAATATCTCTGATTTCACTTCACAAATAGATATGCTTCCCAGTTTCTGTAGTGTATAATGAAACTAAGTAGTAGTATGATGTACCTGCATACTCAGAAACTGGATGCCTTAAAGAGCTGGAGCTTTTATAAAAATGTGTGTTTGTGAATTTTTAGCTCAGAGCCAGAAGTCTCTTTCAGATAGGTGAGATTTTTAATGATGTTTTAAGGGTGTCTCCAAGTACAGACTTTGCGTTGATAAGTAAGTAGTAATGAGCTAGAAGGAAGACTCGAAGGAGCCACTTATTCCAATTCCATGAGGACCTGGGGAATGGGAGAGTAACAAACAAAATTACTGATGTTTTCCATAGTAATGTGGATACGTACCTTTTTAAAGATTCAACTAAATCGTTTTTGCCAGAAACAGTTTATTTCCGTAACTGTAATAATATATTCAAAGAGCAAATGTTTTGTCTTTTGAGTGGTGAAAATGCGACTTCAAATGTACTGTTTTGCGTGTTTTTACTCAGCACATTTTCATTCTTTTTTGTCTAACATATTTATGAACCAGATGTAAGCTTTAGATGCTGAAAGCTCTTACATATATTATCAGATGTATTGTAGAATAATCTAGAGTATTGTTGTCTTGTTGACAGTTTTTTATGTTTCTGTACACTCTTCATTTTAGCTTGTGTATTAAAAGTAAAGCAGTTTCACTTCAGTACCGACATTAAAGTTTCATCAGTTTTGTACCACAGTTATGGTGTCACTGCTAGGAAAATATTCTAGATTAACGTGCTTTTGATTTAAAAGGAGATGGGACAAAACAGAATGTGGAATTAAAGCAGACTGCTGGAGGAAAACACAGAGTTCTAATAGGCATTGAAGAGTGAGGGTGTTTAATGCAAATGTCATGAGAATCAAATGAAATTATCACAGAAGCTTGAAGTTCTTGTTTTATGGCAGTGAGATTTTTCTGTATGTGAGTGAACTAACCCATAGTATGTGTTGAGCAATGTTGTGTTATTTTCCTTGAGCTGCAAATTCAGACAGACTTAATTCTCTTTAAAACTGTTTTGTATCATAATCATTTTGGTAGCCTCACGTAATAGTAATTTCTGTTTACTGTCACAAATTCTGGAAATTCTGTAGAGTTTTGAATTCAGCACTTTGGCTTAATTTTTGATGTGCTATAAGTGTAAGTTAAACAGTATTCTGATGCATTCTTAATCCATAAACACAGATATAAATTCTGTAAATGACTGTTTTTGCATAAGCTTCACTGAGTAATTTCCATTCAGTTCTGCATTTATAGGCTTCTTTGTTCAGTAGCGGCAGGGTGTTTGGTTCCTCATTTGCATTACTGTGTCTTACAGTCATTCAGCTTTGAGTATGATTAAAGTACTAATGGAATTAAAATAATGCTGTAAAAACTGCGTATATCGGATAGTTACATTTCATAGGCGTAAAACACAGGACATACATACTCTTTTGCACTTGCTTTTTGTCTGTGAACAGATTTTTTTTTTTAATAGAGGCTTACAGGACAGCAGCAGGAGATAAACAGCTTAATGCAGAGAAAAAGTGCTGTGGATGAGGAAAATGCCCGTTTGAAGAATGAATTCGGTAACTTGAACTGGAAATTTAAAGATAAAAGCCAAGAACTTAAGGTATATTGACTTGTACATAGTTTCATAAGACTGTAGCTTTGAAGTAGTTCTTTAAGCAGTGTCAGCCTTTGTGGCACAGAAAGTGACAAGCTTGGAGAAAAAATTGCCTTAGGCCTTGCTATACCTTACCGTTTTCTCACATACCAACTGAGAAAGATGCTTTAAAGCTGAGAATCCAAGCTTTATAACTTTCAGATAAATAGTTAATGATGGAAATGGAGCAAAGAAAGTAGAAGTGTGAAGATGTGGCTTCTTGTAATTAGATTCTGATGGGACTGGCATTATTAATTGATAAAGCTGAGGTCTGGGAGGATATGTCTGTGTGGGTCTCAAAAATAGCTGGGGACAGCATCAAAGGCAGCTTGATCAATTAATGGGCTCTTTGCAAATGTGTACTCATCAAAGCTGTCATCCAGCTAAAAAATATGACCCTTCCACCTGCATGAAAGAGGCCAATAAAAGTACACAGGTGACCTTGGCCATCAAATATAGAAGAAGCTGCTGTGAGGGTAAAACTGCACAGTTTATATTTGCTGATTAGTTCTCACTTTTTTGTTTATCGGCCCTTGTGGTACTGTTCTACAGGACACTGAGGAGTGTGCACAGAAGAAGGAAGAGCAAAACAGACTGGTTATAAAAAACCTGGAGGAGGAAAATACGGGATTAAATATATGCTGTGCTGACCTGCTAAGTGACCTGGAGAAACTGAGGAAGCAGGAGACACAATGGAAAAAAAAAACCTGGCAATGATGCCAGAATAAAGGTATGAAGTGGAATGGACTCCTGGATGTTATTTGAGAATTTACTTCTCCAGACATTTCACTACAAGTTATTTTCTTTAAATAGCAAGTTATATATTCAAATCTACCAGTGGGGACTTGCATTCATTTACATTCTATCACTTAAGACCCACAGCTTTTTAAAAATTGATGCTGCAAAGCAGGAATCTGACTTCAAATAGTCATCTTAAAATGTAATCATTAAAAAATAAAAGATGCTGTACTTTGAGATAATATCTATATATGTGTGTGAAATAATAAAATCTTAAAAGTATTACCACATTTTTTTTCTTGATTTGTAATTTACTTACCTATAATTTCATTGTGGTGGACTTAATGTTTGTTATTTTGGAAGAACATGTAGTCCCAAATACATTGCATTCTAGCCTCCAAAGGTCTTTATTCCCTGAAAGGTCTTATTATTGCTTATAATATATTCAAAAGTTATTTTCGTAGTTTATGATAAAGCAAAGAAAGGAAATAATTGAATACATGGTTACAGAGTATTTTCTCCTGTATTTAAATGATACTTTTTCTTGTTTCCTGGTGGAAATTGGCTAGTGTTTTTTTAATTCCTCCAAGAAATGAGCCACAAACATGCTGTCTTAATTCAATAGCTGCTTATATACATATCTAGGTAGTAGATTCTTTTTGTTTACATGACTAATGTACACTTAGAATGCTGTGTTCTTTTACATTATCAAAGTACATTCATTGCAATAACTATCTAATTATCACCTCACCCAGGAATGCCCATTTCTTCCTGCACTAGCAATTTTGGTGATGCTTCTGATTGTTGTGGTGATGGAAACTCTTTTGTAAGAGTTTAATTCAGATCTGTTAACGTGGGAAATAAAGTTCTTGCAAATTGACTTCTTCGGACTGGTTATGATGGAAGGATTAGAGGGTTCCCAGGACAAGAAAAGATTTGTTGATTCTTGGGAGAGAAAAACCTAGTCTGTGCCAAACTGATAAAATAATTTTTAAGTTGTCAAATGTGGTGCTTGTAATATTGGACAAATAATTGAAAATCTGTTACCCATCCCTTCAATGAACACAGGATAACTTTTATGTCTCTGTCTTCCTGACTGATGAGGCATGCTGATGAGTGAAGGAGCTGTGTGATTGTAGGGATGGGAGTTAGTAGTGTTGGTATTTCAGAGGGGTGTTACAAGCAGGTCAAGTTGGTGTCTAGAGTGTGAAAGAGGGTACTTCTGGGAATGAGTGTTGCCTGAGACAGCCAGGGATGTCACATAGTTGGATTTGCTATCTACAAACTAGGAAGAACTGGTTAAGAAAATAATAATCAGTGGCAGTCTTGACTGTAATGACCATGAAGTTGTCAAGGCCCAGACCTTGAGACAATGATGGAAGGAAAGTACAGCCCTGGAGTTAAGAAGCAGAGTCTTCAGCTGTTCAGGGAACTTGTAGGTGGAATCCTGTAAGAAGCAGTTTTAAAGGGTAAAGAGCTCAGGAAAAACTATCATGTCTTTAAAGACAGCTTCCTCCAACCCCAGGTACATTTCCCACTTGGGAAAATAAGTGGATGCATCAGGAAATCAGCTTGGCTAAACAGAATTCACCATTAGACTCCAGTGTAGGCTGCAGCTGGAAAACAGTATTCAGGAAGTGGAAAAAGTGAAAGCTGTAGAGGGGAAGTTCATAAGCATTGTCTGGACACTGAAGGGTGGTGGTAACCTACCTGCAGTTGAGAGTTGCAGATAATTGTTGCAGTGACCCAGACTATCTTAAGTGATACAGAATGGGTTAATTTCACTGCACCAGACTCTGCCTCAGAGGATAGGTTCAAAGGAGAGTCCACAGCATAAGAATTCTTAACCCCTGAGGCCACTTGTGCCTGCCTCCTCTCTTGGTTTCAGAGATTCAGGCCTCTCACAAGACAGTGAGTCTCAAGATTATCTTGAGCTGTACTACCATTTGTAACTTAGGCTAAGTTCCTCCCCTGAGATGTTGTTATTAGTTCTTTGTCACGCGTGTCACCTTTAAATTGGCTATCTCTGTTATACCTCTCTCCCTTTGTAACTCTATAAAAACATGTAACCAAAGAGTTAAGGGGTCTTTCTGTAAGCTCCCCTTCAAGAAAATAAACTTGGAATCAAGCTACAGAAATTCCAACTCTTTCCTCCTTGTCTTCGCTCCTTCCGAACTAAAGCCCAGAGACTGGTTGTTGCAAACGGCTTCGGGCCAGAAGTGACCCTATCTCGACCAGACGCCGCTCTCCTGTGAGGGTGGCTGCCTGGATCGACAGGCCAAGCCAGAGCAAAGCAGCAGGCAGCGCGGCAGATAATGACTGATACAACCAGAGTTTCTTCCACTGCTTTATCAGTGAGAGGCTGAACAAGGAAAGTGGCGACCTGCTGCTTGAAATGAAATGATTAATTAATTACAAAAGATAATAGATACAGCAGAGATACTAAATATTGTCTTTGCCTCAGTCTTCTCCAAGGTGTCCCCAAAAGTTTCTGCGTAGAGACAGACTTCATTGTGGAGTATTAAGAGTGGATGTGTTGGAAGATACCTGAGAGAACTTTACTAGTACACATCCATTGAGACAGCCTGAAATGAACTGTGTCCAGGAGTGCTGAGAGTGATGGCTGCATCTCAGCTTTTAATTTAGGAGTTGAATCAGCATCTTTTTGTACATGTTTTTCAGTAATAAACATGGCATTTAACAATATTAAAAATGTGTTGTATACAGATGTTATCCATGTTAGTCTCCTCTATCTGAAAGAATAAAAAGAATATTTATCAAAATTAGCTATCACAACATTGCCTTTAAAATATGTATTAGATGGTAGAAATATGAGATCTAAATTACAGATTGCTTCTTTGGAAAAGTGATTGCCTGTACAGAGGCTGAAGTGTTAGTAGCCTTTTTTTTTTTGTCTTTTCCTGTCTTTAAACCATTTCCATTGAGGAAAAGTGCCACTTCTGACTTTCAAAGTGGTTGTTAGTGTAACCTACTATAACCTGAATTTAAGTATAAAATTCAACTTCTTCAAATTGAGAGAAAGTAAAAGCTGCTATGTCTAGTTTGTCCTTTCAAAGAACATTTCTTCAAAGTTTTGTCATATTAGCTGAAATCAGAGTGAGACTGGTTAACAGGAGGATACCTGATAAGATGGCTAAAAGGATATCAATGATATTTTATTGTTTGTTTTTTCTGTATGTACCTTCATATAAATAATGTACAATGTGCAGAAAGTTGACTTAGGTCTTTGCTTTCTGCCTAAGGTAGTTCTTGAGAACTTTTTGTGCCTCTTTTGTGCTTCCCAGAGCTTATATATCAGCTTTCTATATATCCTAAAAGTGAAGAAGTGGAAAAGTTGTCAATCAGCCAGCTGTCTCCCTATCTAAGAATCAATTAGTTATTTGAGTTATTTGGTTTTTCTTTAGGTGGAGGTTACTTAAGCTATTGTTTAGTATCAAGATGAATGTGTTTTTCCCCAAACTCAAGTAACCAAAGGCTTTGTATGTAGATGAAAAAATGTCAGACTGGCAGATTTTAAGTGGAGGTGAAGTAAAAGATAGTAGAATTGCTTACTTTTGGGTTGTTTGTTTGTTTTTGTTAATTCCTAGTTAGCGCAGTACGTTTTGAAGTTTCTAAAGTCTGAAGGTCAGAACGTTCAAAGAAACAGCCATCTCTCTCAAGAGAAGCCTGGGATTTTAGTTACTCTAAAAAATGAGAGTTTTATTGAGATGGGACCCTGAAAAATTACTCTCACTTCTGTCATAATATATAATAGGGAAAAACATGAAAACAAAGCTTCTGTCTTTGAAAGTGACATTCAAAGGGTTTGAAGCTACAAACAACAAAACTGTAGTGTTAATTCATAGTGACTCCATAATGGGCATAACTGTGCTGCCTCATGCCTTGGTTTTTTTTATACTTTTCATGTTTGAAGTTCTTTTAAATTCACTTTTTCTTGCTGTCTTGTACTGTCTCTATAAATATGTATTTTCTCATGTAACTGAATTATTCGATGTTTTGACTTACTGTTTTAAATAGCATTTTTTTAATAGGCTTTAAAAGCTTGAAGTTTAAACAGTCCATTGAAATGGACTGTAATTTAAAAATCCCAGATTAGGAGTATTTGTGCTAGGTAAATGTTCCCAAATTTACCTAACATGTTTACATTGAACATGTTACAGTGAACTTTTTTGGCTGCCGTTATCAACAAAAAGGGAATGTGATAAATAACATAAGATCTTAAAAAATGCAGATACTCAGAAATTGAGTGTAAGTTATTGCAGGTTATTTCATGGTCAAAAATATGATGTTGATGAAAAACTCAACATGAGCCAGCAATGTGCACTTGCAGCCCAGAATCCATGTCATGAGCTGCATTTAAAGAGGTGTGTCAGCAGGTCAAAGGAGGTGATCTTCCCTCTCTACTGTGCCCTTGTGAGACCTCACCAGCAGTGCCCTGTATAGTTCTGGTGTTCCCAACATTAGGAGGACATGATACTCCTGGAGCAAGTCTGGAGGAGGGCCATGAGGGGACTGGACCACTTTCCCTACAAAGAGAGGCAAGTTGCGGCTGTCCAGCCTGAGGAAGAGAAAGTTGTGTGGAGACCTCACAGCAACCTTCCAGTATCTGACAGGGGTCTACAGGGAAACCAGAGAGGGACTTTTTGTCAGGAGCCATGGTGATAGGACAAAGAAGAGTGGGTACAAATTGAGAGAGGGGAAATTTAGGTTAGAGATTAGGAAGAAATTCTTTACTATGAGAATGAGGAGACACTGGAACAGGTTGCCCAGGGAGGTTGCAGATGCCCTGACCCTGGTAGTGTTCAAGTCCAGGCTGGATAAGGCCTTGAGCCACCTTACCTAGTAGGAGATCTCCCTGCGTGTGGTGGGGAGGTTGGAACTAGATGACCTTTCAGATCCTTCCTAACTCAAACCATTCTATGATTCTGTTTTAGATTTCTGATTTCAGTATTCAGCTGAGCTTTTGTACATCAATATATAATATTTCAGTAGCTAAGGTATTTGTATAACAAGTTTTTCCTTTCCCTATTTGCATGTTTTACTCTTTCAGTAATGCTTCCAAAAAGCTCGAGATTTCAAAATATGTTCAAAAGGTCAAACTGATAAATGTCTTACTTGAAAGCAAAAGCTGAGGTCACATATGTCACAAATGAAGCGCTGAAAGATACTTCTTTTCTAATTTTGAATTCTGCCATTAGATAACTTCTAAAGTTGTATTTATGACAAAATAATGTGTTACATATTCTTTCTATTGTACCGTGCAATGGATGATGGGAATTTACAGCATTGGTAGCATTAGATTGTTTTAGTCTCTTCCATGGAAAACCTCTGCAGCTCTGTAGTGTGGTATTAGAAATAGGCAAATAGAATTTATTCACAGAATGTATGAACTATTACAGTTTTTGTTCACATAATCAATACCTTTAGCTGCAGTGCAAAAAAATACTGAGGAGAAACCCGACAATTATTTGTCTGCAAGTTATAAATGCCTTATTATATTTGAAAAATTTCATGTGTTAATAGTGAACTGTCTCCTATAATTTTAAATTCTTTCATTATTCAAGGAAAAATTAAGTTTTTCTACCTAGCCTTTGACATTGAATGGTGACTCATTTGTTGGGTACACCAGGTATGTAGCCTGATATTTGTCAAGAAACAAATTAATCTTCTACCTCATTTACCTGTGAATGTTTCTGTTATTAACAGGGCATGATAGTTCTCATACAACTTCAAGGAATTTGATTGTAGTACGCTTCTGATACATCTAAATACCTATAAGACATTTCTGTGCAATTTTAAGGAATTTATTTAGAATTTAATTATTCACTTTTCAGTTATAAATATTTTGATAACCTCAGTATTTGAGGTATCATTGCTGGAAGGGAAAAATGTGCATTTCCTTACTTCTTTAACTAAGTCTGTATGTAAATGGAAAACTAATATACTCTTGGCAGTTGATAGGGATGATATTCTACGAGGAGGCTTTTATTTTAAATTATTAATGAGTCATGGAATATTTGCCTTACTGAGAACGAGTGATTGCATCTGTGACTAGCATAATACCAAAGCAGGTCTAAGGCTGTTGCCACCATCTGAAATTCTGTTCTAGATATTGCTGTAGTATTTATATTTCCATTTTTGCCTCAAAACACTCTGGGGAGAATAGTCATACAAAGCTTCCTAAGGACTCATGTGCTCTTCTGAGGGAACTCTAGCAAGGTTTATGTAGAGATTGAAGTCTTGTTTGAGTAAGCTGCCTTGCTGCTATATTTTCTGAATACACCTTTACAGTTTGCTGACTAACTTCTACACTAGGGCTTATGGTAAAAGGCAGACCCTTGCTTGTTTGCATTGTTTTCACTGAGCACTTTGAGAAATTTTCTTGTATGCTGTTTGTTTTCCTGAAGAAACTATTCCTTGCACTGAATTACCAGTGCAAAATAAGAGCAGATTTCACAAGCAGTCTCAAAAATGAATCCGTATCTATGATTCTTAGTTCATATGCACAATATTGTGTATTTTTGTGAGAGCTTAAAACAATGAATGCATAGCTGCTCTTTTTTAGGAGCTTCTACATGGAAAACAAGGTTTAATCGGTTTAGTAGTTAATAGGGAACTACTATTTTGAAGAGATTTGATTCAGGATCCTTCTTCCACATCTGGTAACTGAGTTAAGGAGAACTTCTTAGAGTAAAGAAGAGGTGGCCACCTAAAATTTGAAATATACCTTTTTTTCTGGTATTTCACGTTTTTCATACATGCGCACATACCTATATGTATTTGCTTGTACCACAGTAAATGTCTGCATGTATGTATGGGCACATCCATATATCTATATACACAGATAACTTGCATAGTAGATTTTAATTATTTCTTCTTCATTGATGCATTTCAAATGCTTTCTTTGCAGAATTTGGAAACTGATTTAGCAGAGACAAGAGAACAAATAAAAAGTTTACACAGTATATGCAGTAACTTGTCATCTCAGGTAGATGTGAAACAGGAAGAACTTTTCCAAAAGGACTGTGATGTGGTCGGAGCTGAGTAAGTATTTCATAATAACTTTAAGTCTGAATCCTCCCAAAAAGACTGTTGTTCCACTTACAAAGTGGTATTATGCATCAGAGATACTTTGTGCAACAGTGTGTTTTACCATTCTGTTCACAAGATGTAAAGCTTTTGGAAGTCTCCTAGTTTATGTAGACTCTTCCTGATACATTTTGACTTTTGGTATATCTTACCTGTTCTTGAGTAGTGAGTGACTTAAAAAATTACACTTGTGTAATTAGCAGTGGGTCAGCGAACTACCAATCTCTGCTGAAAGTAACAAAGTAACAATATGATTAGTGACATAAACATTAATTACAGAGGCTAAACACCCTAAACTTGAAAAAGCTCTGCTGAAAGTAACAAAGTAACAATATGATTAGTGACATAAACATTAATTACAGAGGCTAAACACCCTAAACTTGAAAAAGCTTTAAGCCTAAATTTAATTGTTTAATTAGAGTCAAATCTGACATGTCAGCAAAAATCTACATAGGCCTGTGCTAAATATTTAAAGGGAAATGATTTAAGCTTTATCTTACATCTCAGACACTATTTCTTTACACTGAATCTGTAAGATTAGTGCTGCATTATTTGTGCTTTGTAAAAGAATTAAAGAACAGAATGAATTCTATGAATTGAAAAGACTACTGAATTCCCCAGAATGAAAGTAATGGCAGAAGATAATTGGTAACTCTAAGTGGATTGTCAGGAAATTGTCCATGTTTTACTTTTTAATTTCAGAGGCATATACAGTATTTCATTCCTATATTAGGTAAGTAATATTCCCTTCAATATTCCTTTAAATTGTGGTTTTGCCTGAAGAGCTGCAGTTGGGAAGTAGAAGTCATTGGTATGGATACTTCTCTTTACTTTCCAAGCTCAAATAATCTTTCTGTAGGGAGTCAGTATCTAAGTTTTTTGGAAAAAAACCCCAAAACCCAAGAAATATTATTTTTGATGCATCTGACCTAAATTGTCATCTTGTTGAAATCTTTACAAGAAAAATGATTTTCATGTTTAGAAGGAGTAATACTAGTTGGGTTTTAAAACGTCTATAAACACAGACAAACTTATTGGGAAATTGTATTGAAAGAGGCAATCAGTGGAATTTGCGAAATTCAGCAATGGACTAATAGAATTTATCTCCTGAAATTATTCTCAGAAAAATAAACATGTGTGAGGACTGGGGACATCAAAGAAGGCATTTTAGAGTCAGGTGATCAAGTTTGCAAAATTAGTGTTTGCTAGTTTCAGCTTAGGATATTGCAGTCTGAGTTGGCCAAATCCTCGAACTTCAAATTTCTCAAAATGTATTCTTTGCTATTCACTGCAAAACAACCCCTTAGAATTTGGCACAAACACCTCATTAAAATATGGAATTAAAATAAGGACATTTTCGAACATGAGGTAATAAAGAGATGAACACCATACTTATTTTAAAGTGAAGTCTTCTATGTATTTTCCATATAACCAATTCTCTAAATTTATGAAAAACAGTTTGGTTAATCAATCATATGGGGGTTTTTTTGTGCTTTAATATTTTCCTTCCTACATACTTAGTGGTATTGCAATGAGTAATAGTGTTTTTCGATATCACTAGTATGTGAGTTATGCTTCACATGTCTATATGTATATGTTTGATCAGTATCATTATAATTAATTATCTGCTAACTTCTGTTTGCTAATCTTTCTCAATGAACTTCAGCTACAAATTTCTTGTTGACATTTCTATTATGAAGAAAGAAGGGTTAAGCTTATATTATGTAAAATTAAGTTTCAGTAGTTAGCAATACATACTAAGAATTGAAAATATTCTGTACTTCTATAGTATATAATACTGAAATTTCTCCTTATCTTCCTGAGATGTCAGTGTTTAGAGAAAACTACTTTTCTGTTGTTTCTCAATGAAAAAAAATAGTCAAAATTATACCAGTCTTTGTAAACAAAAGACAAACTCTTATTTAAGTTAAAGTATGAACTCCCCAGTTAAAGGAAAAAAGTTGAGGAGAAAATGAAGTCTTTCCATCTTCTTATCTTCCTGGGCCACAGTCTTAAAACTATGTTAACTTTATGATTAGAGCATTTAATTTTTCTTATTTGTGGTTACTGGGTTTTTTTCATCTGCTTAAAATTTAGTCTTATAAAAGTATCACATTGAATACTTGGTTGTCATTTGATACTAGCAGAAAATTCTTTGACAAATAGTGTGGAAAATACCTCATCCTCCTTAGTATCTTCAGTTTCCCATCATCAGCTTCAAACTTTAGAGCTAAAAAAGACAATCTGACTTTCAAATGTGTCTGTTTTCCCCAGTGCTCTGTCTCCCTGTTTGCTGCCTTTCCACCTTCCCCACCCTCTCATTCTGTGAAAACAGAGCAGGAACACAATTGAAATTATTAGAAATCAGTTCCAGAAGAAAAACGAAAGAAAGACAACTGGCTTCCTTCATTTGGTGTCTTCTTTCATGTGCAGCATAGGCAGATTCCGAAAAATACACCTTCTGCTGCACCTTGGTAATACGGTCCGAAATATTTACACTATGTGCTAAGTTCAGTTGGAAAAGGAAGTCTCCAAGGGAGTATGTGCATACTGGGCTAGTGCTCTGTTTCTTGTGCGTTCAGAACTTCCTGTGTTGTGCATATCTGTCAGTTTGTTGGCAAGAGATTTTTACAGTTTAACAGTAGATGTGTCTGTAGACATCAAGAGAATGATTTTCTTCAGCAAATTAGCAGAGATCAAACTTTGAAGAAATACTCCAGTGTAACTCCAGTCCTACAGAATAGCAAAGTGCTTTTGAAAACACTACCATGTATCAGTAAAGATCTGCCACACACTTTTGAGGTGTGGAAGATACATTTCTAGGACCAGTGAGCAAACAGTGTTTACAGGATCCATCCTGTATAGTGAATGTCTTCAAGAAGCTTAATTTTTTTTTGGTTAAATTTTTGCAAGGCACTCATCACCTGACTGGATTTAATTTCAAGCTTCTGAATTACCTGTGAAATGCATTTTCTTGTTGCATTTTTCATGTTTGCATTCAATACGGATTTTCTGGATCTCTTTAGAGTCCCTGGTAACCTTTCCATTTTCATGTTATCAAACCTGGCGATTTTTGCTTTAAAATTATGCTAAATACCAGGGTCTAGAACTTTGTGGTCTGACACAGAGCTCTGGTGGAGCTCTGAACATCAAACTGGGAGAGGTTTGCTTGACTCACTGAGACTTGAGCCTTGCCGTCACAAGTATCTAGGAAATATTAAACTCTTCGCAAATATAGTAAAATCTATTCTAAAATGTATTTGAATTTCTTGCCCCTGTGTTTTTAGTGGGCCATGACTTCATTCCTTTGATTCGTATCTAGTCCAAATCTATCCCCGATGATTTTCCAACTAATTTTTCCTGTAATAATGTTGCTATTTTTACTCCCTCACGCTGTGTGCCCCCACTCCGCCCACCACACCTTCCAATGCAGTTGCTGTTAACTCGTGTGCTGTAGATAATGAGGCAGTCAGATTTTTACTCAGGTCTTATTTTGCTGCTCTTGGATTGTTCAGGTTATTCTTTACTGTGTGCTGCAAGCCATTTTGTAGTATTTATGCCATTTCCACGAGAAGTCATAATTTATAGGACCTGTCACTCTGCTGTATTTTTAAACTACAGGTAGTGGAATCTAGAGACTTCTTTAATTACCCCAAACTATCTTGTATTCCCTTGGTAACAGGGGCAGCTGAGGTGCTCAAAGTCCCAATATTCACTAGAACTGTGGTGGTGAGACAAAGCTAAGAACATCACCTAAAGCCATCTGTGTGTTTTTAGTTCTGTTTGTAGCACAGTTACATAGCTTGTGGAGTGACAATAGCTATTCGTTTCATTTACATGTCTGGAAAGGCACGGGTTACTCTAAAACCATTGGCAGGGGCATACAAGGACAGAAAGGTTTTATTTCATGTTATGTTTTAGGAATAGAAGGAAGTGTCTCTGAGCACCAGAGCTGTCTCTACCGTAAGAAATAGTAGTGACTTAAAACTGGTTGGATAAGGTGTCAAATGTTTGAGTCTTGCTGCTGTCTGCTTTGTGGTGTCTTCACGTAGCATCAACTGTGCAATGCTGAAAGCTAGGTCTACTAAGGTTACTGTACCAACAATCTTACTACAGGGATTGAAATAATTTAGTAATGCTCTTCTATTTTGACTTCAGACAAAACAGACTGTTTTTCATAGCACACCCTTTCTTGTTGCTGGAAGAGTGCAGGTCACTTTCTGTAAATTTCTTCATTTCCCATTGTATTCATCTTAAGGTATGAGGTGAGAGACAGAGAGATGGTTTTTTATTTGTCAGGACTACCTGCTAACTCTGCGCTTAAATGGAGTTAAAAGCGCTCAGTGTATCATGGTTTATGGGAAGTCTGGGGTGATGGAAGAAAGTAGACTTAAATGTTTCAGTTTGGATCTTAGCTGACAGAGTGGTGTTTTTTCAGTTACTGTTGCTCATGGTGACTTTTTTCTTAAAATTGTGTTTCTTTAAAGTTATAGTATGTTGAATCATTTTATCAACCTGTGTTTGTATATATATATCTATATGTACCTATTTATGTACATGTTTACATATAATTTATATATTTCATATGTGGATAGATATATTTGTATGTATCTGTATGTATGTATAGATGCCTGTATATCATACGTGGGTGTGTATAATGGCACTTATATGTTAAATGCCACTCATTATACTTGTTACACTCAATTATTAATTTTTGGTTATTTCTTCTGTTACATGCTCACCCAAGACAATAATTTTTCTGAGGACTTGACATCGTTATCTCGCTGTACTGACAGGTGTCTGTCTTGTGGAGTGTTTATTGTTTGCTGCTTAGAGTAAGCATGGTAATAAATATTTTGAGGTTGATTTTGAATACTCTGAGCACAGGACAAGCAAATTAGTAACAGAATCCCAGAGGATCACTTGTGGCTGAAACTGGCAGACAACTCTGGAGGTGGTGTAGTATGCTCCTCCAGCAGGTCCAGCCCTCTGCTCCAGCAGTATCAGCTACAGCAGGCTGCCCAGTACTGTGTCAAGTCTGAGGATGTCCAAGAATGGAGACTCTGCAACCTCCCTGAGTAGGCTCTTCCAGTATTTGGCCACTTTCACCAGATAAAATTATTTTCGCTACGTTTAGCTGGAATTTCATCTTTTTTTTATTGGTGCTCATTGCCTCTTGTCCTGTCAGTGAGCACCACTTACAAGAGTCCCTTTGCATCTTCTCTTTAGTTTGCCATCAGGTATTTATAGATGTTGATAGTTCAGTTGTCACTGAACTTCCCCTTCTCCAGGCTGAGCAGACCCAGCTTTTCTAGCCTCTATGTATAGCAGATGCTGCAATACTTAAATCATCTTTGTAGCCCTTCACTGGGCTCACTCCAGCCATGTCCATGTCTCTCTTGTACCAGGGAGCCCAGAACTGAACACAGCACCAAGATGTGCCATAGAACTTCTGGCTAAAGGGGAAGGATCACCTCCCATGCCCTACTGGCAACAGTATCCTCTGTGCAGCTCAGGATGTCATTGGCATTTGGCACAATGCTACATTACTAGCTGATGGCCATTCACGTGTCCACCAGGATCCCCAGGGCATTTTCTGACAAGGTGTTTTTCAGCTTGTCTGTACCCTTCAGAGGCGGTAATTTGCACTTCTCTTTGTTGAACTTAATGAGGTTCCTGTATGGCCGTTTTTCTCTTTGTCCAGTCTATCAAGGTCCCTCTCAATGGTGCAAACTTCTGTCATGCCATCCCCCCTTTTTGTGTCATCAGCAGAGTTGCCATGGTGCATTCTGTCCCATTGTCTGGGTCATTAATGAAGATGTTGAAAAGTGGTGGCCCTGATGTTAGCCTCTAGGCTACTCCTTTAGTGCCTGGCCTTGAACTGGACTTTGCACCGTTAATCACAACTCTTCAAGCTCAGGAGTTCTACCAGTTCAAGGGAACTTTACTGTCCACTTATCTAGCCTATACCTCATCAGTCTGTCTATAGCATTTTATGGGAGACTATGTCAAGAGTCTTACTACAATCAAAAAGAAGAGCATGCGGTGCTCACCCCTTTTCCACTGAGGTAGTAGTTCCCTCAGAGAAGGCTGCCAGGCCATTTGGTTAGAGCATGGTGCTAATAACATCAAGATTGTGGGTTCAGTCCCTGTATGAGCCATTTACTTAAGCATTGTACTTGATGATCGTTGTGGTCCCTTTCCAACTCTGAACATTCTATGAATCTGTAAATATTATTTCCCCTCACGATTCCCACTGATCATCTTCTCCATTACATGGTCCATCACCTTCCCAGGAACTAATATGTAGTTGACTGCTCTAGTTTCCCAGAACCTTCTTTTTGAGCATAGGCCTTCCTAAAGAACCTGTGTCCATGTATGGCAGTGCTTCAGTCATGTGAGTTGTCCCACCTTGTCTCTGTGATCCCATTGAGTCCAGCAGGTGCAGACAGATCTCTCATTCCTACTGTTGTCTTCCATGAGTATGTGCTGTGTCTATTTGAACAGCAGCTTCAGATAGGCACCCGGTTGTGCTTATTTCCAGGTGTGTGGAAAATCGTGCTGTAAAAGGCCAGTTTCTACAAGGGAGACAGAGGAGTCCTGCAAGAATCAACTTTATTTGAATAAAGGGAGAGAGTCCACTAGGCCATATCCCTGTGGGGTCTGTCTTGGGTTTTTGGAAGACACAGCCTCCTTTTATCCTAAACTCCTGACTGCGTGTTGCCCTCCTCCTTTCCCCATTGCCTGAGGTACTAGGAAGGTACAGCCTTCCTGCATCATCTATTGCATATTCCTTTGTAGAATGTATCCCCCCACCCATATCATGCATTGTGTGGCCATTAAAATTATTTGTAGGATGTATATCCCCACCCACATCATGCATTGTGTGGCCATTAAAATTAGCTTTAAGCCCACCCCGGGTGGAGAACTTAATATTCATAAGTCTATTAAGCCTGCACATTTTTCCCTGAAGTTCAGTGTGCACTCGGTTCTGCAACAAACTTGAATGGCTTGATGTTCACGAAGACCCCTACGCCCCTTTCTCCAGAACTTTACTGGTTCTTTCAGATAGAGTTGTTTGTGAAGACATTACCATACATTTCTCCTATCACGGAAGACTCCTAAGAACTTCCCTCCTACTGTCAGCACTCCGTTATTTATGTGCATAAAGTGAAGGTCCTCCCTGAACATTCTGCCACTCATCACAAGGTCTTTTCTGTCCATATCTACCTGTCTGCTTTTGCTTGCCAGCCCAGGCCAGAGCTCCCTCACTTGTCATTTCATCAACATCTTTGTTCCCTGCTATTCATAGTTTAAAGCTCCCCTCATTCATTTTGCTTATCTGTTAACAAAGGTGCTTATTTCTGTGTATTTATTTGTATTGAACATTGATACTGAATAGTTCCTGGTAAGGTTAGCAAAATTTCCATATTGGTCTGTAAAAGTGAAATAAAAAAAGGTTCTCCTGTTGATTTACAATGTAAAAATAGTGCCTCATTCACTAAAGAGAAAAGCAAGTTGAAGTACAAGTATGAATAAATAAAGTTTGATTTTTAAAATGTATTGTAATGTAACTGCTTAAAAAGCCTTGAATTTAACAGAAGCAAACATGTTAATATGTTCTGACTGTGCTGTGGTTCTTGTGTGGTTGCAAGAATCAGCTTCCCCCTCCCACTGCCTCCCCTTAAAGATATAACTGGAAGTCTGATAAAGTCAACAGAAAAGATTCCCATTGACCTTAACGCACTTTGTGGGCAGACCATTAGAGAACACATAATACTGCATTCTCGGGTGACAGACACAGATAACTGCATTGATGTTTGCATACAAATTAAAGAGTAGCAGTATAGCAGACTGGTCTTGAGGATTCAACATTATCCCATGTTTTTTCCCTTCCACAACAAAATGAAGATCTGATTGGAGAACCCGTGCAAAATTAATATAATCTGTGTTTTAACTGCAGTGAAAAGATGTGTTATTTTCTACTATATGCACACAGTCAGGGAAAATAAACAAGTGCTTGTTTGGAAGCCTGTTGTACAGCTGACAGAAAGCACTAATATATCACTGTGTCCTTATTTCTGCTGCTGTGCTTCTGAGCAGAATTAAATTAGTACGTATGCAATACATACTGCAGTTGCACTTTCTTACATCAGGAGTCTTCAATGTACCTCTGCCCTTGTTAACTTGGGGGAACTACTTTTACAATTCATTCAGAACAGTAGGACTTAGTGTTAACTCCTCGTAAGCATGGTTAGCATGTCCTTAAGTGTTATCCTGTGTTGCTCCGTTAACAGGCTTTCTGAAATGGTGCTTTCTAACAAAATTAAACTGTCTGACTGTCATATCATACATGTAATTTACATTTAATTTAACATCTTATGTAATTATTCAGATATATCTATATTGAATAATCATTCAGTAATAAACCCTAATTAGTGGCATAGATTTAAAGAAAAAAATTTGGGAACTTCCCTTAAAATTGTTTATTTGTCATTCTATGTTTTCCCTGAAAGAAAACAATGAAGTTGGTATTGCATCTTACCTTTTGTACATTAATCTTTGCCTAGATTTGCCTGGATCTCCAGCAGTATTAGAAAAATGCGATGATAACTCCTGTTGTTAGTGGTAATTCTAGTGACAGAAATGTTACGTATGCGTTAGAGGTTACAGAGACAATTCTTTGAGGAAGTAAGGAAGAAAATTAGTTGGAGTGCTAAATATATATTTTGGTATTTCTGCATAATACTAGTGTGAAATGTGCTTGTAAATTAAAAGGGAATTAAGTAGAAAATATATAAACAGGGATTAATAGAGTCATCTGTACTTTTAATATATGTTGCAGAAAATATTCAAAACTTTAATCATTGTTTATAGTAAGTGTTACTGTACTTTGATCTTAATTTAGAAAACCCAGCGGCAGTACAGTAAAATTATGAAGAAAGGTGATTATACTAGCTCTATCCTATGGTTGCATTACAACATCATTCCTATTATTGTCTTTATAAGGCTTTTATTATGTTATATAATATGCACCAAAGTTTATGCTTACTTTGTTTGTGGTTGTTGCAGTATGCTGTGACTGCAGACAAAAAGTAATTTATCAGCAAACGTACTTTATGTGTCTAGGGAGTAGATGCATTTCAGGAAAAAAGCTTGCTTCCTGCATACTCTGCAAGTTCAGGAAGAAGTATTGTCTTTTTCTGATTGTTCTAGGTTAAAAAAAACCAAACTTATTTACAGTTGATGTGTTCTATGTATTTTAGATTTTGACACTTACTGCTAAAGAGTTAACTGAATATTGATTAGAAAATGATGCAGTAGTGAAAATGAATTTATTTTAGAGGAGTTAAAACATTACAGGGAAACAGAAGGGCATTCCATTTTGAAAGTTAACTGTTTTGTAGATATTTCTCAAAAGTGTATGATAAATATTTTATATGTAACTTACAGTGTTTGTAAGGCAATTGACAGAAAAATAAATGAAGATAGAAAGCTCATTATCTACAATAAAATTAGTTGCATACAATTTTTTAACAGAAGTCATTGTTCTTTTTCTTAATTTCTCTTTATTGCTTGTTTTCCACAGGAAGAAGTTAGAGGAGCTCCAGAATCTTTACAGACAAAACATTGAAGGTACAACACAGCAGGCTGAGCTGATAAAGCAGCTAGAGGCTCTTAATGCTGATACACAAAAAGTACTGCAAGACCAAGAATATGCTCACACGACTAAAACAGCATATCAAAAAGTATGTTATTCTGCTTTATGATCATAGGGTTCATTTTAATATCCATCTGTACAATATCAATGCACAGAATAATCAAAGCTCTTTGTAGCATTGCATCTTTTAGATCTCTGCCTTTCTATTATTGCCAAAATATAGTTGAGTATCAGAGTTTATTGGCCTAATTGCATACCAGCATATATGGCCTGTTGCATATATTGAATTGATCAGCCTTAAAAATTAAGATTTCATTGCATCTGAAGAAAAATAAGATTGAATTACCAAGCATATAAATTTCTTTATCTAATTTGGTGCTAACTATGTTTTTCTTCTTCCTCTTCTGGAGGGCAGGAGCTTTCAATTACTAAATTCTCCAAACTGATTTTCATAGTTTGGAGGAAGATATTCTTTTCACTTGTAAACAAAGTATTTTTGTGAATCATAAAGAATTTTAGTGGTTTAAGATACAAAAACCTGCCCTATAGAAATCACCTGGAAAAATTGTTGATGTAACATCTTTTGAAATGGTTTACTAGTTCTCAAGGTTGGAACAATATGTACAGTTGCAGAACAGTTTTACATTTTTGGTGAATGGCAGGAAAAATTTTAATCCTAATGAACTGTCAAACATGCACAACTCAGAACTTTTAGGTTTATGAAATTATATATGTTTTTCAATCCATAAGAAATATAGAAGATATGTTGGCTTCCTTTTTAGAAAGATTAAGAAGGAAGAAGGCAAGGAAGAATTTGTGTAAACAACTTTCACACGCCTTCTACTATCTTGGAACTACTTTCTGAAGTTGTGTATTGCCAGTGCTTTTTCCCAAAAAATTTTTCTTCCCTTTGTCATCTTGCTTAGAGTGTGCAGTTTGTAATAAAATTGTGAGGCTAGGCCTAAGTCAAAGCAGAATCAGTTTCTCAACTGGGTTTCTAAAGATGTGTTTGGTTAGCGTTTTATAGCTCGTAGTGCCCAGCACATTCTTGTCTACTTGACACTCCACCATATAATGCGGTTTGCTAAGGTAATTATAAATTTTGTTGAATACCAGCATAAAGAGGTGCTGCATATAAAAAGGAGTGGAAAAAACCTTGAACACGCTAGAAAACTCTACAGTTTATTTGTCTGCAGTGAGGATAGATATTAAATCTCTTCTGCATTGCAATAGTAGCTCATTCAAGCTACAGGTAGACTTTCCATCAAAGTTGTTCAGAATGTGTACAAGGCAGGGGAAATTTATCTATCTGGAGCAAGACAGAGTAAATTCTAGAATGAAAAAAGAGAATATAGGTGTTAGGAGTTGCTAGTTTTTTGTTTTCCATTCTCCAGTCAATGCTACTGAAGGTGTTCAGTGGGTCCTTTTAGTCACTCAAAAAAAAAAAAAAAAAAAAAAAAAAAAAAGAGGTGGCAAAAGTGAAGACAGTATGATGTGTCTTCACTGGTGTCTATAGAACCATATTCTTCCAGAAAAGTTCTTCAACAGTACAATATGAAAGAAAATAAAACTGGATTTTCATGAGACAGTTTTAAAGCACGACAAAACTGTTTATAAAAGTTACTTTACCTTGCACAGTAGAGATTTTGGCAGTATTTCTTCAGTATGGGAAAGAGTTTGACCGGTCCTATGAAAAATAGTTGCTTAAGTAATAGGTAAAATTGATGGGTGTATTGATACAGCTATAGGGTCAAGCCGCTTCTAATCTGGGCTTCATTCAATATTTAGGATTGCTTCAGAAAGCTGGTTCACAGTTCTTAGTCAGTCTTAGGCAGGACTTAAACCTTCTGCATATCTTACCCTATAACAAGAATAGTGTGGTTTAGAAGATAAGCCCTTATTTTTGATAGCTGCCAAATACTTTCAACTTATAAAAGACCCTATAATTTGCTGGTTTGGAGGTGTTGAATTCAATATTTTTTAACATGGAGGAGTAAGGTTTGCCTCTTAAACTAGCAAAAGCCAACTCAGATCTGCTGAAAAATTGCTGTTGTGGAACTGCTAAGTTGTCTTTTTGTAAAATATCAAACTTGAAAAAATATGAAAGAAGGACAAGGTGAAAAAAGGAGTAAGTGAAGTTCCCAAAGTCAAAGTGGAATAGAGCTAATGTTTCTGACAACTTGAGTAGAGAAAACTTTGGAACGGGAAAGGAATTAATTTATCATGACAGTCCTATTCTGTATTTCTGATCAGAACTGTATAAAACAACCAATTGTAATTGCTTCAAAGTAACATGGATTTTTCGAATAGCAAGATATACAGTCCTACCGAAGTCCCAGCAGGCTTTTGGAAAATTCAGCATCTATAGAAATAATACAAATGCCTATTTTTTTGCTTGAATGAGAGAGGCACGAACTATTGTAGACAAATCTGTGTTCTGTTTGTCTTCCCTGCATTAATAATATGCAGTCTGCAACAGCTAGATAAGGACGTGTCAGCTATTCCATAAATATAGTCACAAAGGAATATTTTCCTACTTCTTCAAATGGCATTGAGCCTATCAGCGTGTACATCCTATGATATATTGTCCCTTACAGCAAGATCAATGACCTCTCTGTTAGTGGTCAGATAGGCACTATGTGCTATAGCTCAGGCAGTATGATTGGCTCACATATTCAAAGTTCACATTAACAGGGTACCATTGAGAAAAACAGATCTTTGTGCTGATGTTAATGTGTAGTATGAAACAGTAGACTGAAAAAAGAAAAAATATTTCTGATAAATCTGAGGTCATAAACTTGCTTTGGATTATGTGTAAATCTATTGAGGACCACAAATTTTCAAGTCCAGCTGTAGTGAGCAGCATGTAAAGATGTGTAATCTGTTTTATCGAGTTGGGTTGACTTGACATACCTTTTTTCTCTAAATGCAAATTTTAAGAATGCTGTGTTCTACAATAAGTCCTTTACATTAGAGCTTTTATGGAAACAAATTGATGTCTATTTCATATTGCAGCTGTACTTCATATTCTCAAGGATAGAGAATATTTTTCTAAAATGTGTAGCATCTGCTTTAGTGGTCCCAAATGCTCTGGGGACTTCATTCCTATGCTGGATTTAATGAGACTCAATAGATTTGTCCTCACCAACAATTTCAAGGTGGAGAGATTTCAATCAATACTAGGGATAATAAGACAAGAAGAGATTCTGAAGTCCTTCACCAGCTTATCACAGTTTTCTGAAATTTACAATTTAAGGCCTTTGTTTTTATAATGCTCTACTTTCGCTTGATTTGATGTGGCCTTTAGGATCCATGTTAATCATACTGATTAAAAGTCTTTCAGTGGAAGACCTTTTTAGTAGAGTGGAAATACCATTGTCATTCAACAGGAAATGATAATTTATGTCCTGGAACTCAACTCTCAGCTAAAGAATACTATGAATAGTGGTACCGTGCATGTCTGTGGATGAAGAAAAGCATTGTGCGATAGTTAGTCTAATTAGACTGTTTAGATGTAGTAATTAGAGAGCACAGTGAGAGTTTCCAGTTACGAGGCATTGCAGAAATCTGCATCAAGTGCATCAGGAAGTAGATAAAAATAAGAACATGACAGATATATTTTCAGATGTTAATTTTGTACCTGCATTTGCCTTTGCTAGTCCTTCTCATGGTGTCTTGCAGAAGTAGTTTGCTTTCCTTCAAGCCTGAGAAATTGTCATCAGAACATCAGGTTACTGTGTTTACCATAATAAGGTTAAATTTTACACTTTCAGCATTTTTTGTAACTGCAGCAACCTTTAAGCATAGTTAAAAATAAACGTGTTTATGTAAGCAGTATTAAATTCAGAAAATAAATACTAAACCTATATAGATCTGTAAATGCTAGTGATAGTGCAGGTTCCTATTCAAATTGGAATGAAAAGCCTAAGTTCTTTCACACATAAGGCAGGAGAGAAACTACATGTCAAATATGCTGAAGCCTGCATAATAAGTGTATATATAAGTAATAAGTGTATTGTCATTTTCATGTCTACTATGGGAAAGTTTTGAGGAACTCACATCTTTAACAGATTCTCACACTTCAGTTCAAGCTCAGATACTGTTTCTATTGTTGAGAAATGTGTTAATTGAGGTAGTCTTTGCTTCTTGTATGCCAAACACCAGTACACTTGGTCACATTCTAGCAAGTAGGTTTTGGCATCATATGTGCCTATAGGTTAAAGTTGAAGAAATCCTGGGTAGACTGAGTCTCTTAGGGTGATACTAAATTGTGCACTCACAGGCAATGATTTTCATGCTTGAAAGACCCTGTACTGATACCCTTAGACCACAGTAGTTCCAATGTGTAATGGTGTTGATTGATATCTGCAGAATATTCAAGTATTTGGGAGGTAAAAAAGTGAATATAAATAAAGTAAAACTAAATGTCATAAATGTGCTGTATATAGTCTGTCTAGACTGTCTCTTCACCTTCACTCTAGAGTTTCTTCAGCTGATTTCTGCCCATGTTCTTTCCAGGTTCTCATAAAAAGAATGGATTGTAACATGGATTTCTGCAATGGTGCTGTAATAATTCCCATTATAGTTTTACTGTGTCTTAATTTAGACTAAGTGTTAAAAACTTATGTCATTACTATATGTTCAAAATTACTTTATGTTTGAGTTCATAAGCAACTGGATGTGGCACTTAGTGCTGTGGTTTAGTTGATGTGATGGCTTTGGTCAAAGGTTGAACTCTGATCTTCAAGGTCTTTTCCAACCTTAGTGATTCTATCATTCTATTTACTTGGGTCTCTGTAATACACTTTCTTAGGGTGTCAGCATTTTGATAAAACATTTAATGTAGGAGAATACTTGTTTTATATACAGTGCGTATATATGGTTACATTTTTTTACTGTTACATTTTTTAGATGGATCTACCTTAGTGTTAATTCCTCACTGGAAATTTTGAATAAAGTCTCCCAAATGACCCTACTCTCATACTTCAGTTGATACCGTAGAAAAGTTCATTACAGTATCAACTAAATACCTTTTGGATCATGGAACTGAAATATACCCCGGCTGTTAGCTGGCATTTAGTGCATAGGAGCAGTCTAAGCCTACTTTAAAATAAGTCCTGCACACTTGTTGGGGTTGGTAGTTTATTTCAGCTGTTTAACTCTGCAGAGGTTTTTTTCCCAATTGCACTATGATTCTGGATAACATACAATCCAATAAATAGCATGGGTTGATTATTTAGTCTTACTAGGCTTTTTTAAAATTTCTCAGCTTTCCTTGATCTGACCTAGGATAATTTTGCCATCACACGTATTCAATATATGTCAGTATTTCCTCATCCCACATTATCAGGCTGTGAAGTGTTTTCCATTACATGTATGCAAATTACAGTTTTACAGGCGTTACAGTTATATCTTTTGCTTCTGGAAGCCCTGGCTTTGGTTTGGCATTGTTTGCTTGCTTGATAGTATTATGTTTTCTGTTTCAGGTAACTCTTCAGTGATTACCAAAAAAGTGTTTTCTGATGAAATCAGGTAAATCAATACAGGAAGTTAGGATAGCTGAGAAATATGGAATACTTTATTTTTAATATAATTCAGCAAATTACTGACCCTTTCTGACTGATGCATAACGCTCTTGTGTCATATAGGCTAAAATTATTACAATGTACTGATTTCTGATACCTTTAATCTTTTCTCATTTGTTTTTAAGTATCTTCTCCTGTAACAATCTATGCTGCTTGTCAGAGAAAGGACAGCTATAAGGTGTTAAGAAGAAATTCTCAAAGTACAGTCAGTCAATAGTTTTTGCAGAGCACTTGTGTGTTGCTTGTTGCTTGCTGGTGCTTTTTTTTTTTTGGCTATCAAATGTCATAAGATGTTGTAAGGAATTATTTAAAATATATTCCTTTTTATTTTTATCTTATAAACATAATTTATTTTTGTAAGTTTTCTTGAGGATTAAAAAGTTTACTGGGTAGATCTCATGTCCTGTTTGCATTCAAGTGAGGTATAACCATTCACATACATGTAGTCAAGATTCCACTGGGTTTTTTTGTGAAGTTTGCTAGTTCTGAGATAAATCATATACAATAGTTTTGTTTTTCTTTTGGATATTCTATGCAATGTTCTGTCTCTAGTCCTCTGATCTCCATTTTACATCCTGTTTTTATACACCTGACTTTATCTTTATTAATGGTTGACCTGTTTCATCGTGCTGTCCAATTATGAATATTTTGGAATGTGCTTACTGCAGTGTAATTAAATATGGTGCCTCTCCTAAAACTGGGTCAGAAATGAGCACTAACCTCAAAATAATCCAATGTAAATATTAAGCATTTATTTTATCTACAAAACAGAAAAAGAAAATATGAGGAGCCAAATGGATATTTGGAAGCTGTTCTGGTTATGTGTGTTATTTTCTAACAGTTAATTTTCATTTTTAAATTGCCTGATGTTAAATTCCTTGAAAAAATAATCTGAATATTATCAACTACTACTGAATAGTACATTGGTGTTGTTTAAAAGAAGTATATAAACCTTAATTTTAAAAAGATGAATAGTGTGAATATGGTTTTTACACATAGATTTAGCTAGTTTTATACTTGAACATGGTTTTTGTTAGTACTATTTTCAGAGTAGGAAAGGTTGGAAAAGTTTATGCAAGTCAAAAGACATGCTATTTGTCTTGTCCTGACAAATGCTGACTACCAAAAAAACCCATTAGCTACATTAGGGGATGTGGCTGCCAACTAGGCAAAAGCATCATATTTTTGATGTTCTTCATTCATCTTACTAGGACGCTACCTTTCAGATACTATAATTACAACCACTTAAGTACTGCTAGTCATAAAACCAGCAAATTGTCATACCAGTATGATCTAGCTAATGAGCTTATATAGTTATAGCTGGAAGTAACTGTGTCTTGATGTTCCATTCATTTGGAAGGACATTATATAAAAATGCATGGTTTTGATAAATGAACAGGTTATTTTCCTGTGAGATACTTATTTCCATAAGAAATTGGCTAATCTTGAACTTGCACTTCTAGAGACGATGTAAGCATTCTTATATATAAATTTAAAAGAAAGATCCAGTAGGCACAAAGATTTCAATGCAAATGTTTAATGACTTGGACTCATTTGAAATATCAATCTTTCTAGACTTTGAATTAATTTTGCCTGAGAAACATGATCTCTGATCTGCCTTGGAAAAAGGCAAGGAGTAATTCACTTTGTCCTAAGTGAATTTTGAGAGCCCATGGGAATAGAAAATGATAGAAAGAATTAAAGGCTGATTATTGTTCCCAAATTTCTCACGAAATGTTAGGTAGTTTCCCAATCTAAAAGTCGTGATGGTTTTTCAAAGGCTTTCCTAAGTGATGTAAACAAATAAAAGGGAGAAAGATTGTATCATTTAAATAAAAGTGACAACACAAAGAGTAAAATGAGAAGTCATTCTTGCATTCAGCTGTAACAAATATCCTAAATTTTGTTAACATGCAGTCTTGCTCTGGTTGAAGGGCTGGAGTATGCCTTTAGGGAATGTATCATAATGCTCATTTTTGACTGGATTTTGATTACAGCAGAATTTCCCATCACCAACTTTACTATCCTGTTGAGATTTCAGAAAGGTAATGATTATTGTGTTGGTTGCCCATCTGGGGTTTCTGGAGGGGAAAGAACGGTGATGACCTTCTCCAACCTGTTAGATAACCAGAATTCTGGTAATTTGTGAAACTCTGAAGTGAAATGAGATTAAGAGGAATCTTGTAACTCATTCAGTTGTCTCTTGACTGCAACATCAGAATACAATAGATTTTGAATAGAAGCTTGGTTAACAACACACCAAAGCAGTGTGGACACTTACTAGTTTTCCTATTATAATTTTTTAAGCAGTACTTCCTAAGAAGAGAAGTTGGTTTAAGTGCAATTTCATTTCTGCTATGAAATACTGATTTCTTGAGCATGTTCAGATTAATGCCTTGCTGAAAGTTCAGCCTGTGGGACATGCTAACAGTCTGTCAACACAGTAATGTATCTTCTTCAGATATTGAGTGGCTAGGAGTATAATACATCAGTGTTGCATGTGTTAGAAAGACTCTTTCCTGGGTTTGAATTTTTCTACAATGTCAGGCAAAAATGAGTTTTTTAGTGTTGGCTTTGTTAGCAAGAATATCTCTGTTTTCTTCCATTAAAGGTAAAAGATGTCTTTTTAAAATATTGTAATCTTAATCTAGTCAATGTGGCACTTGTTTTGGTGAGAACAAACTTCTGCTTCATTTCATTTGGCTGTTCTGGTAATGTGTGTGATGAATAATTTCAATCTCCTTTACAGAAAATTTATATTTACATCTTAGTATGTATGCGTTTAGTATACCGTAACTATTACTCATGTGAATAATAAATATATAAATATATTTACTGAATTGAAGCAGTCATTTCTGCTTTGACTCCTACTTTTTATGTGTGTGCAGACATCAAAGACAGTGTCACCAAAGAGGTGTTACATGATCAAAGAACAGTAATTAACAGACATGTAAAAGTTTCCATTTCTAACTGTAGCATTTAACAGGTATATGTGTTCTACCTAATACAGAAATCACTTGCACTTTTATAGTAGTATCATAATTTCTCATTATGAAGTTTATAAAAGTAGTCCAAATAGAAAATACCAGTAAAACAATGGAAGTACATAGATTGCACATATATGTAACTTAAGATTTTTAGACCAAAAAAAGAGCAAATTTTTAACTAAATTAAAAAGTTAGATCCATATGAGAAATACATGAAGAAAATATTTCAAAACTGCCCCCCATTATTGCCATCCTAAAATCCATCAAGATGTATTTTCGTGTATGACTTACTGGTTTTTAACATTAGTTTTTCAGTGATTTCCATTTATTAGACTTATGTAGTAGAGTCTTTAAAATACTGATTTTGACTGAAATATAAATGATAAAAGAACTTAGCTTGACAGGGTATCTCTAGTTTATTTTGGCAGTTCTAGGTTTAGTCCAATATACTTATTATTGCAGTGTGAATATTTGAAGTCGGTGTTTGAGCTTAATTTTCTGTCTTTGTAATAATATAGCATAAAAAAAGGCAGATATCCCATTGTAAGTCTGGTGCTGTAAATTCCATTTTACAATTTTTGATCATTTCTGTTGCTGAAACGTATTCCTAACAAAATGTTTTTTACATTACAATTATTTTGGCTTTACTGTTAGAAAACTTACTAATTTAATTTATACGCAATAAAAATTTCTCAGTCTTGCACCCTCTGTGGGTCAAAACTTCACAGAATTGTCTTCCAGTTTTAAGAAATACTCAATTCATTAAAAAAAAAATTCAAATCATCACAAAGCTGTCAAAATGTAATTTTTAAAGCAACTA